>JAANSK020217755.1:0-14339 GCA_011763485.2 Isoetes engelmannii
TCTGGAAATTCGTATGACGTCGCTATAACCAAATACGTCGCGGACACGTCGCATGCGACGTCGTCAGACGTGTCATGTGACTTGTTCGCGACGTATTTGGTTATAGCGACGTCATACGGATTTAGGGTTTTGCTAACTAATTTTTGCTAACCAATTTTGCTAGCAAATTATTTCACATGAACGACCTTAAATTCTCCAACGAAATCTCTCCGTATCATGACAATAAAGGAACTAGGCAATGGTTTGGATAATTATTCAATGCACTAGGCTATAGTTGTATTAAGCAACATAGGACAACATTTACGTAAACCATCAGTAGATGAAAATTCTTGTATTTTTCCCTGTTTGTTTCCTTTAGGTATTTTTTGGATAAAAAGTTTCTAGTGACACTGCTTACACGACTTTTAACACTAGAGTTGTCTCAGGGACCTGTTTGGGTTCATCAACCCGTATGGATCCCTCAATCCCTTCTCTATATTAGGGACTAATTCTCCATGATACTTATAAAATTATAAATATGAACACTTGAATTGTAAGATTAACTCGAAGTTATACCACCTTGAAGATACACTCAAATCGATGGTTTCAATTATATGATATGATCTCACGACACTCAATATAGAATACAAATTTCAAGATAACATTAATTTTCCATGAATATAGAATACAAATGCTACTCGTTATTTCAGGTGATTTCATAAAAATTTGATGTATCTATGAGCAAATCAAAATTTTAGTTCTTAAGAGACCCAATCAGGTCCAGAAAGAAATTTTAAAAAAACAGACATTCAAGAACCATTTCACATCCATGATATTGGAAATAGAATAAGAATGCGAAGGCACTATAATTTTTTGTGGAAATAGGTACTAAGTACTACTTGTCTTGCTAAATGCATTTTATTTCTTCAATACATGGAATAGTGCTATAATTATCAAAATTTTAACCCTTGGGGGACCCAACTGGGTCCATAAAGAACTTATGAACTTCAAGCTTTTAGGAATTATTTCTCAAAGTTTCCAATATAGATTTTTTTAATTCTTCTTCTGATAGGTTTCTCATCTCATAATTTACAAGATGGAAGCATTAGAATTCTTTAAAAAAATCATATTTGCAAAATAATATGAGAAATGTTACAGACTTTGAGAATGAACTTGAACCCTTTGCATTTGGCTCTACATTATGCTTGGGAATAGAATAGAATAGAATAGAATAGAATAGAATAGAATAGAATAGAATAGAATAGAATGGAATGGAATGTATTTTATCATGCACGGAGACCAATTGGCCTATGGGACCCAAGCAAAGAGAAACAACAAGCGTATTGCGGCCAGGATGAGAAAACCCCGCTCCAAAGAGTTTTTGAGGGAAAACCCTTGGCAGCAATAAACATGCTGGTATACTGTACAACAAGCTACCATCACGACCCAGAAGGGCCGAGTCCGCTCGTCCATGACTTCCTGAACAATCCAAGACATCCCACTGAGTTGGTGCCCAACAGAAGATGCAACGGCTTGTTAGACACTACCAATTGAAGATACTCTGCCCTAATCTGTTCATAGGAGGGGCAGGCTTGCAGAGCATGATGCTCGTCCTCAATGGCCCGTTGATGGCAGCACTGGCAAGCCCTATCCTCGCATGCTTCCCTTGCCCATCGTCCCGTTTCAATACGGAGGTGATGCCCACCTGTGCGAATGGAAGCTATCAGCCTACGCTTTTTCATGGACAGAGGGGTACACAGGTACTGGTGTGGGCCCCGTGCGAGTGTGGTCACCTGCTGTCTGTAGTGTGCCATCTTGACCTGTGTCAAAGCCTCGGTGTCCCACATATTGCTAAGTAAGAAAGCGTCCAGGTATCTCTTCAACTATATTTTGCATAAATTTTTTCTTATATGTACACTCGTAGAGGACAACATAGTGTGAGTATGTATATAAATTCTTCATTTTGAAACTATTCATGTGTAGTGTGTGCTAAGAATGATATGGGTGAGTACAAATCTCATCATGAATAGTGTGTGTTGTGTGTCTGAGAATGTGTCGTCATGATCATCCTAGGTCCCAGAAGGGATGTTGCCAAAGTGGTATGACGTTAAACTACTAAATTAAATAGACTTTCAAAAAAAAAGTACGAATGAGCCCACTTGGATTCATCAAGGGACAACTCTAGTCTTAATACGATTTCAAGATCAAAACTCAGTCAACTTCATAATCATAATTGCTCGAGAAAACATGCCACCAAAAATCAAAAGAAGCCTAAAACGTCTCTTGGACTTCCCAATGATGTAGTTCTCTTTTCTCTGCAAAAGTGCTAAATAATCCACACATAAAAAGTGCACTTATGGAAAATCTTCCCCATATCCTGTTGAACAGTGTTGTGTTGCAGCTTTAGAAAGAGAGAAAACCGCAAAGGTGGCATAGCAACAAGAAGACGCCATAGCCATTGACATGCATAGCTTCTTGTGGAGCTTTATCAGAAACTAAATCACACCAGCTTAGTCTAACATTAAATAGGAGTCACGAATATTGCTATGACACCGTGAACCATAGGCAAGTATCATATAAATTCCCAATTCAGTGAGAAATAGATGATATTTGGAGCTTCATTGTGGAGGCCTTATGGAGAGCTTCGTTGTGGTGGGCCATCATCCACAACAAATTTCGTAGTGGCATTAACAGCTGTGGCTTTTTTTCGTAGTGGCATTAGGGACGCCTCACATGTGGGCGTCAAGCGTCTCAGAAACGGCAAGTCGGTGTGCCGCTGGAGCTGGAACTGCTCCAGCAGTTCCACCATGAGCGGCTTGAACGGCTTGCCGTCCGTCGAAAAAATGATTCATGTGAATGCTGTTATTTTCACATGTGAGGCGTCCCTTAACAATTGTGGCGTGCCAAAAAAAAAAAAAAAATCCAGTGAGAGCCCCCACAAAGTTTCCACCTATTCGCAGCTTACGAGTTGGTAGCCGCTCATGGCGGCGTTGCCTGCCGGTTTCCCATAAAAAACCTCTCCAAGCTGGTCGTTACATTGCACAAATTGCATGGATACGAGGCTATTTTGTTATAACATTTTTTTTGAAAAGATTTTTCCTTGGACAACCAATATGGTGGCTGTGCATTTTTCCTTGGACAACCATGTGCAACGCATATGCGAGCAAACAAAACCTTGGAAGACAAAATAATCTCCTCCGTATTCATATTGGATCAAAGTGTCTTTTAATTCTTTCTTGATAGTTGTGCAAAACTAGCACCAGCACAATTACTATATCGTTTGTCCCATCTTTGCTCTACAGAATATTCTCATGGAGGCCACTCCCAATGACCACCTGTCCAAAGTATCCTAAGAATAAGTACTCTATAACTACATTTAACTCCTCATTCTTCTCACAGAAAGGCTGTTAAACAAATTTGCTAGCATATAAAAGCTGTTTATCCATCCTTTGAGCACAAATCATCTTTTTCCAGTTTCTCTAAAGATCAATATTTCTCTCTTCTCGAAGAAACAGGAACGTTAACAATTAAAGTAGCTTATCTTTTCGGACAGCCTGTACAAGGTGAAGATCAAAAAGTTCACTTCGTATTGGCATTTCAACTTCATAGAAGGGGTTCTTTAAAACATAATCTGTATACAGATCATATATTGTTTTCAACAAGTAATCCATACCAGGCGCCCCTGTCTCAGCAATTACGAAGAATTTTGTACCTGCACTGGCACCCCGGAGTTCAGAAATGCTAATAAATAAACAGAAATGGTAAAGTTGCAAACACAAAGTTAGTCATAAGTGGAGCTTGATGCTACGTTCCAGATTGTGAACTCTATGATTGGATGCTTATCTGGACGAGTGAAACTTGCAGCCAGAAACTTTTCAATCCTTTCTGCTGTTCATGCAGCAGACTGGGAGCCTGGTCAGACAATAAAACATCTAAAGTGAGCATGCTAGCAACACTCCAGTGTCTAAATTATCAGGCCTACAACTTTTCTTTAGTTCCAACCCTGCGAAGTTGGACTTATTACGCAATGAGATCCGTCTACCTTACGAGCACTAAAACTCAAGAAAACAACACGTGTTCGCATCCCATATGTTCAATCCATTCAATCCTGCCTTTTGTGCAACTCGAAGGGGAAGATTTTTATACTTTAACACATTATACAACACCACATTATACCACATTGTTCCCAACCTTTTTAAGGGGCGAGATTGCACCTACTGGGAGATCATGGTCCAACTTCTATATACAGGTGCACAAATATGGTGATCATGGGACCGATCATTCTCCTCCTGCCACAGTACATCCCGTACTGCAAAGAAGATCAACATACACTCATAATGGTGTAATGTTGGCGACCTTGTGCAATTGACTCATTAAAATAAAAATAAATGATGAGAACCTTCGTCATAAAAGCTACATGGCTGCAGACGGAAAGCAATGAAATAAATATGATATCATCTGGCTTGATGCTTTCTAATTGCACTTGTTTATATAAAATTTCATGTTGTGCAGATTCTGCAACCAGTTTCCATGATACGATAGTGGGTTCGACTAGGCTATCAAATACTATTTGTGCTTCATGTATGCTTCCACATTTAACATACAATGAGAGTGCTAAAAATAAACACTTCTGAGTATATTCTACCCTTCAATATGCCTGCATGAATTCATTTCCTTGTTGAACAACTGCAATAGCACATGCATTCAGGGCGAAATATATAAGAGATATCAGTAGGAATAAAGCCTTTCCTTTGCATCTCCACAAATAGCTCAAGGAAATTTACACCACCATTTAGCCTGCAAGCATTGCATTACATGAAACAATACTTTTCATGGGCATCCTTCATGCTCCATTTGTTTCAGAAGTTTAGTAAGAAGCTTATCGTCTTGCTTCCCTGCCAAACACTTGCTATGCATAATTCATGTTGCCACAATTTGCATACATGTGTAACAAGGGTGCTACAAACACACAGATCTGTCTCAAATCCAGAACCCAAGGTGATAGCATGAAACCATTTTCCCTGTCCTGGTGAAGTATCATAAGCACACAGAATGCTAACAAAGCTGACTGCATCAAGTGTTATATCATTCCTCCTATCATTGTGTTCCATGACACAACAGCTTGTCCGCATCTATGAAAGACCATAAAAGCATCTATTAGAGTCTGGTCACATGAAGCTATTGACAGGGATGAATCCCTGTTGACGGGAACCCTTTTTTTGTGCTGGGGTCACATGAAGCTGTTGACAGGGACGAACGGGATCGCAGCCTTCTTTCTTTCACGCAGCAAGAGCATTCAAGATCTGCGGTGCTAAATGAAGATTGCCATCCAGGTGTCCACATTTAGCATACATGTCCATCATAGTATTGTTGGCAAGAACAGCTATTTGCCAACCATGACTGAGGATATTTGCATGAACTATTTTTCCATAATCTAGATATGCTAGAGCAGTACATGCAGAAAGAATGATAACAAGACTTGCTTTATGCACTTCCAAGTCTGCCTCTTGCATTTGCCTGGATAAACTGAGGGCTTCGCAAGATTCACCTATAGTGCTACAGGTGGCATACATACTGACTAAGGTAGTACAGAAATAAAAATCTGGGTCCAATTTTTTCTCATGAAGGATTACATGGATTACCTTGTGCCAGGGCCCTTATGCATTTGCATGCAGTTAGAACACATATATAAGTAACCTTATTTGGCTTCATACCTCCCTAAAGAATTTGATCATACATTTTAAGAGCAGCATTTCCATCTCCATGCTGGGCATATGCGTCAACTATCATGAGACAGTATTTGTACTGGTCCACGAGCTGAAGGCCTTTTCTGCAAATTCGAATTCCTCACATATGGCATGCATATCAACAAAGCTACTGCCATGCACAGTCAGATCTGTAAGCCTTCCAATCCTTGCAGGATATGGAGCTGACCCATTCCATATAATCCAACACAGCAGGCAATATCTGGCTCGAGTTTTTGAAGACTGCAACCGAGCTGTGACCCCGGCGTTGAACTTCGACAGCTAGGGACTGGTGCAGACTTCACCAAAAGCAATCAACAGCCCAGATTTGCGCCCCGTTGACCGTTAATATTTCCATGGCATCTAACCAAATTGAATTATGTATGTTTTGAGAGAGTGTTTAAAGGAGTCTGTTTGGTCTGCCTGCTCCTTTTTTCCTATGTATCTGGTGCAGATGCATGGTATAATCCGGATGCACAAAAAACTAATATTTGGACCCATTATAGGACCCTTTATAGGGACTAGTGAAATATATTTCTTATCAGATGGTCATTTAGGGAAGACGATTGGGCTGAGAGAAGTATATTTGGAAATAAATGTTGGAATGATGGGTGAGAAGGGTCGAAAAGGGTGGCATATTATCTCTTAATTCCAAAAAGTATTATTAGCTCAATTTTCCTATCTGTCTGTTAAGATCTACACCTTACGTTGATCTGCCTACATCCTGAAACAGAACATTGAGAAACCATGGACTTAACCAATGATGACTAACTGTTAACTCTATTTTAGCTCCAGCACTTGATCCGAAATACCACTTACTTAGAACCAGCAAGTGGTAGAATGCTACAGAAGCTGCAAGTCCCCAACTTTATTTGGTTTCCCATGAGATCTTAGTAGCAGGGGCCTAGTTGTCATCTTCTTGTTTTTCTATATCAATTGCCTAGGGGTCTGAATGCAACCAAGCTGGAGCAAGTTTCAGTTCAAATGAACAAGCGTACACATGTCTTGAGTTCCCTTAAGAACTTTGAGCTTACTGCTTCCTCTTTCTTTGAAGCTCAAGTAACACATTAAAATCTAACTATGTGGATGTCTAAAACCTGATATAAATGAGGCACCACGGAATCGATAGCCAAAACAGTGCGTTTGCCCTCTTTGGTGTGGCCGAGATACAACAGGAGTACTGAAGCTTTTGGCATCTTAACCTACCGAACTATTAAGAGTAAAATGTCTATAAGCCTGTTTCCCAACACTCCTCAAATCAAGATCACAGGTAGGAAAGTAAGGAGGATTCTCGATGAGATGGAGACCGAAACGGATTCTTATGCAAGTCAAGGCCTACAAACGTCATCCTAAATTGGATTGACACCTGATCTGTATATCATAAGTAAGCAGATTATCAACGAAAGATGATAAACAAGATAAGAAATGGAGTAATCGTTCCAAACCATGTTTTGTAAGAATGCATTTGTTTGTGGCACCTCTTTACTATGAGAAAAGGAGGCTAGAGTGTTTTTACGGAAGCTCAAACATGGGCTTTTACAATCCTATAACCTAGGTGAACCATATTCGAATTTATCAAACAAGATTTTGTACACATGACGATCAAGTAAATGGTACTACGAAAGGCAAGGTTCTAACTTTCTTAGAGAGCAAGTTTCAGTTTCAAATTACATAAATTGGGCATATTAGGATTGAGACCAGCAAGAATTCTACAAACACTTCATAGAACACTACTTTGAGAAGTAACAAGTTACAAGTAACCTGTAAGAGACTGGAAGCAATGAAGATCAAATGTATCGGCCTCCAGAAGTTCAATGCCCATGCAGCCAGGTGTTGGGGACAACTGCTGCGAAATAGCATGCATCGAATGCCATACACTTGCTAGCCTAAGGCTGTCATTTGTGTCGAGCCTGCCTGCTGATCCATAGTCCTGATTCAATCAAGTAAAATGTACTCTGATTTGACCTATTAAGGACGGCAGAACTAAGATAATTCATCCAAACAGGAAAAGGAAGAGACCTTATAGTAGATGAGACCGCCGGACTTGTTGATGATAAAGAGGTTGTAGATGCTGGCCATCTCGCCCTGCCCCAGTGTTGGTTGGGGTCATAGGTTAAAAACGCGAAATGGTCAAAATAAAAGAGTTTGTTGAATTGCTTAAAAAAAAGGGGCAATTTTTAAAAATGCCCCCAATTTTATGCAAACTTGCGAAAATGACATATAGAATGGTAGTACATTTGTTAAAGTCTAGGGCGTGCATCTTGGTGGTCATGGGTTCAAACCTTCTTAGTGACAAACTTGCGAGAATGCATCTGTTTTAGCGGTATTTTTGGTAAAACGGCCATAACTTTTTTCTCTTCTTAGTGACAAACTTGCGAAAATGCATCTGTACTTTTTTCTCTTCTTAGTGACAAACTTGCGAAAATGCATCTGTTTTAGGGGTATTTTTGGTAAAACGGCCATAACTTTTTTCTAATGATATGCATTTTGCATATGTATACAATGGCAGCCCATTTTGCGTATGTATACAACGGCAGCCCAATCACAAGTTCCAGTTCAAAAACACTCTTCATAACCTAGGGAAGCATTTCTAATGGAAAACTAGAAATGAAAACAATGCTATATCTATTATTTACCTCTGAAACCCCCACAGCCCATGAATTCAAATCGTTTCCGCAACCTCACGAAGATAGAACTAGGTTGTGTGGAGATTTGAATCATATGTCAGATAATACCTATAGGCAAGGAATCAGACCCATAAAATTGTCCGGCCTGCCATAAGACAATGCAAACTAGGTTAGATTGCGTTCATCATAAACTAAGAACGAAATGCAAAGCATTAATCTAAAGCTTCATTTTTAACAGTCCCAGACATGCAATTGGCGCAGAAGATGCTAAGAACTAACAATTGGTGTAGGCCTTGGAAGCGAATAGACGTCATTTTGACTCCACAGTTGGTGTACATCCCTCTGCTGTAGAGGAACTTGTTACAATGCATACAGCAACAAGAACTGTGAAACGTTCAAGAGGCGTTGACAAGAAGTGATTTTCATCACATTATGCAATTGTATGATATATATTTTATATCTTTCTCTAAATCCAAATGGTTTGTATATCCTAAATATTGGGAGTTCAGGACTTGTATATTAAATATAGAAGCTCAGTTAAAAAGCTTGATTATTAGACTCTATTAGGAGGCGGTTGGTATTGAACTTGATAACTATGATCACATCAAACTCAATGAGTATTCACAGACATCTGTCCCCAGCATCCTAACTGTAGGGGATGTTACAAACAGAATCAATTTCACACATGTGGCATTCATGAAAGCCATTTGATTTTTGAAAATGGTTTTTTGTTAAGAACAAGCCATCCAAGCCTCAGCTACACAGCTATCACTGGGCATCCTACAACTATCACTGGGCAACAAGTTAAGACTTAATAACTACTATCAGTAGCTAATTATCAGGTTTGGCATATTTGCAATGTCATTGCTACAGCATGTATGTATATCCTTTATGATTCCTTCTGTGTAGCACTGTTTGAAGGAAAAACTCGCTGGAAATATATGGTTGGCTGGATTAGAGTAAATCTTTGGAGTTTAGGACTTATATATGAAGTATGGAAAGGCACGGTTATGTCAACATATAATACACAAACGTGCAGGCCTTGCAGTCTTCTTTTGACGAGATTGAAGATGTTAAATATCACTCTAACTAAATACGAACAACAATTGTGTTCTAGATATGCAAATTATTCCTATAAGCTTAGTTCAAAAGCTTGATTATTAGGCTCTATTTATTAGGCTCTATTAGACAAAAGCTTGTTCCATATGGAATAAATTAAGTTGAAACTTTGCAGCAACTCCCAGAAAGAAAGTAAAAAATTTTGCATCGGCATGCTACAACTATCACTGGGCAACGAGTTTAATTTTAAAAACAACTATCAGTAGCTAATTGTCAAGTCTGGCGTGTTTGCGATGTCATTGCTACAACATGTATGTATATCCTTTATGATTCCTTGTGTGTAGTAATGTTTGAAGGAAAAACTCGCTGGAAATATATGGCTGGCCAGATTAGAGTAAATCTTGGAAGTTCAAGACTGATATATGAAGTATAGAAAGGCACAATTATGCCAATGCTTCAGGCATGTGTACAAATATCAGACATCATGAGAAACCTTGCCGTTGACTTCAGGAAAATTTCTTCAATTTATATTACTATAAGAAACGACATGGAAAAGCGATGAAAAATACCTAGAGAGATGAATTATCCAAAGCGACCGAGGTTGAGCATTGAAGCTATGGAATGCGATAGGATATTGCATCCGAACCAAAACAATCTCAATAACAATCAATTTGGTTTCCTCGAATGCTAATTCTCCCTCCGGATCGCATAACTTCCTACCCAAACACGCTGGAATTTTTTTGAATTTCTGTAACCCTCGATCAAATCTAACGATTCTAGTACTGTCTAACTGCACAAAAATCTTGCATGGTGGCAATTTCTAAAATTGCTTCAAAGTGTCCACTCTCGTTTGTGCAAACGTGTAAAAAAGAGGAACGAACAATAAATGTCAATTTAGGAAAAGAAAACTGTCCTCGTGGCAAAGTGTGACTATAGTGAAGGCAGAATTACACCTAGCTATCCTTTACAGCTCAAGCATAAGAAGGTTGTGTATCTGGCAGAGCGACAGAGCCAGATGTTTGGGCTCTTAGACCACCATCCTAAGAAATTTTGGCAGCAGGTGCTTAGAAAGACACGCCATCCAGCAGGAGACATTACTGTAGAACAATGGATCCAGTATCTGCAACAACTGTATGATCCTCATGGCAGACAGACGCCGGTACCACCACAGGAGGGATTGCCCTTGAACATCGTGGAGATAGATGTGATAATGGGTCTTCAGCGCCTGGCCAACGAAAGAGCAGCAGACCTGGATGGTATGCAAGCTGAGCTCCTCAAATGGGCAGGGCAAGCAATACTACCGATCCTGGTAGCTATGTTGAAGCGCGCATTGCGGGAAGGCCTCTCACCGCAATGGACTTACAGCAGAGTGGTACCCATATACAAGACTGGCGACCCAAATTGCCCGGCGAACTATCGCACTATAATGGTGACCTCGGTGTTTGCGAAACTCCTGGCTACAATAATTGAGCAGCGCACAACGACATGGGCAGAGGACACGGGGGGTCAGGGCCCTCACCCAGGCGGGCTTCCGCTCCGGGCATTCCACCATCGATCATATGTTCGCCCTACGAGCAATCATTGAAGAGAGCAGGAATCGACGCCAGGACCTGTACTGCTGCTTCGTGGACTTCGCAAAGGCCTTCGACACCGTGCCTCGAGGCAAGTTGTGGGACAGACTGCAGGAGCTCGGCACAGTGCTGGATTTGCGGAATGCAGCCTACATGTTGTATGAGGCGTGTTACGGACGCCTCACACCCTCTGGACAATCAGTGACCAGCAGTATTGGGGTACGACAGGGCTGCCCTCTCTCGCCTACACTGTTCGAGCTTTACATAGATCAGTTGGAGCAGTGGATGGCCCAGCACGGCGGAATGGGCGCCTCGATGCTGCATCATATTATCAGACAGTTAATCTACGCCGATGATGTTGACCTCCTAGCACACACAGTGGAGGACATGCAACGCCACCTGGACGCGCTGGCCACATTTTGCCAGCACACTAGCATGCGTGGGTGAACCTCGCAAAAACCAAAGTCCTGTTGATCTCATCTTCTAGGCACCTGTAGATTCCCTCCTTCACATACTAGGGGGAGCCTGTGGAGGTTACACCCACCTACAAATACTTGGGCATTGAGTTCTCCACTTCCATGCATTGGAATAGCTGCATTCCACTGCGGGTGGTTGCCGGATGGAAGGCGTTGCACGCCATGCAGAACAGTAGTTACCATGCGGAGCTCTATGCTTGGGAGCACAAGGCACGCCTCTTCAGGGCTCTAATGAAGCCAGTCCTCTTGTACAGAGTGGAAGTCTGGAGGTTCGTCGTCTCTGCCACCATATGGACTGACCTGGACCGAGTGCAAAAGGCTTTATTGGCACGCGCCCTCGGCGTGAAGCAGACAGTCCCGTACCAGATACTGCTCCAAGAAACAGGGTTCCTTCCGCTACAGAGGGCGGCAATCTGCCGTCACCTCCTGTACTTCCAGAAAGTGGTTCACATGGATGAAGACCGGCTATCACGGGTAGCCTTAGCAGTGGTACGAGGCCCTCAATGTCTTAAAGCCCGTTGGAAGGAGAAACAGGCGCAGTGGCTGGCACAGTGGCACGTCCAGCCACACCGTTGCGTGCGGGTTCGCACGAAGCAGCACCAACGTCGTGGGAACTCTAGGGTCTTATATCCAGGAGGTGATGGACGAGCGACAACGATTTTGTCTGGGTCCCTCGTAATGCTGTAGATCTGTATACCAGCGTGACCATTACGGCCACGGGTTTTCCCTTGTGGTTTTTTCATCCGGGCCGTAATGGGCATGCTGCTCCTCTTGTACAGGTCCCATAGGCCAATTGGCCTCCGTGGACAATAAAAATGTTATCTTATATTATCTTTACAGGAAAGGCCATCTAGGCCCCATTCAGATGGAAACGCTGCATAAACATCCCGGAAATGAGGCTTAAATGGTCTCTCTTGTAACATGGAAACATGTCATTCACCGATATTGCACCATGTGTCGAAAACTGAGAATCAAGCTTGCTGCAAAAAGATTGGAAGTTAGTAAATGGGGATCAACATGGTTTAAAAGAAGTCCACGTGTCATCTTATTACTAGAGCAAAAGGCGAACACATGGTTATGTCGAGGTTATCAAGTAATTGAACATGGAGGATTGTTAGGCGCATCGCACCATGGAAATCAAAATAAAAAAGTAACAAAAAGTAAATGTCAATTCAGAGAAATAAAATTGCCCTGATTAGCAGTGAGCGCAGAATCCCATGTCATATCCATGGACATTTTACTGGAAGTTTAAGCAAAGATTTCGTGATAGAAACTTTGTCCATTTTTCAGGGGGTCCGCGACCTGTGTTAGCGGGGAGCAGATGGGCGACCAGTTTCCATCCCTCCACAACATGGGGAATTTACCTGTTGATTACCTATTGAGCAAAATCAGAGCGCCACTTTCCATTCCGGAGACGGAATGAACTCCCCAGTTTCCATGTTGTATTTCTAAACGTAATGAAGCTCCGACTATGATGGAGCAAAATGCATACGTTTTTACAAACACTGGGTTTGTAGGTTTAGTATATTGTATGAACCATGGTGAGATATAATTGCAGTACGGACATGCCTTAATTGCATCCCAAGATTAAATTGAATAGATTGTGGAATGTGTTTCAATACACAATAGACTGTGGAACCCAAAATTGTTGAGGAAAGGGTTCACCTAATAAAGATATGAAGGTTGTCAGGCTTAGGAAGAAAGTTTTCCTAGAGAAATGGCATTATGCTGGCAGGCCAGGCATGCCATGGAGACCCAATTTAAAAGGGCAGAGTCTGAACCACCATTACTTGTTATCAAAGTAGTATACATGAATATAAGAATTCTAGATAATGCTTGGAGCAAGAGAATCAAGTTTGGGAGTTGTGATAGAGAATCCAAGTGGAATTCATGATCAGCCATAACTGGTGTATTGGCTATTTATGGAGCAAGGTCTCCAAAAATGCAAGGATTAGCCTAGGGTTAATGTTGCCAAAGATCTCTGATGATAGATCAGAGTGTTAGTGGTACAATTATTAGAAGCTTGTTTCTAATTAGATCCCTGGGGTATAAAAAAATTTGGACGAGCATACCCCACAAACGAGGATCGCTATCTACGGTCCAAATCAAGGCATAAGTCGTGAATATGCTCATCCAACAACTCTCGTTGCCCGAAGTCACCCCCCGTGTGAATATGCACCCAAACCAAAGGGGGTTTTAGGAGGAATTTAATTTAGAATTGTTGCATGTAATGGTTTGTGTTATATAAAAAAAAAATTTGGGCCCCTTCGGGGCCACACAAAGAAAATCGAAGATTAAAAGCCATGAGAAGAGATTGTGAAAACTCAAGTAAAGCATAGGTATTTTTAAGTATTAAAACTACGAGCATGTCACCATGTGATTAACAGTATCGAATACACAATCTATTATGGGATGGGATTTGAACCATGTATTGGGCTACGATGATAGCCAGCTGAATTGGACGATGTAGAGGTAAACAGATTCTAAGGAAAGTACAAACTCCACTGCAAATACTAGACAGAATGCTGAAGCTGCAACCAAGCAAGAATACGCTTATGAAGTTCTTCATCATAGCAAAATTGGTTCCCTAGAAGTAGATGTGTGTATATTCTCCAATCTGCCCTTTTGTGCTTCATCTGAATATGCACATTCATACACATGCACATGCACAATCACAATCACATGCACATGCAGAATCACCACATGCACATGCACATCACATGCACATCATGCACATGCACATGCACATGCACATGCAGAATCACCACATGCACATGCATACACATGCACAATATTCATGCACAAAATGCAGAGAAAGACAACAACCCTCGGATTGTTTTAGCTAATAAAAATCAACGGCCCATAAAGGATGCACTCTAGAAA
>JAANSK020217866.1:0-14339 GCA_011763485.2 Isoetes engelmannii
GAGCAGGAGAAGACCAGGACTTAGAGTAGGCAAATTTACAAATGTAAGAATGCCCTATAATGTGCCGAAATTTCCTATGGTCGACCTTTTTGTAAATAGTAAATTGCACTTATACTAGTATTGTACTTATCCTAAAGGTGGTGCCTTTGATGTCCGAGATATCTCCAACTTTGGCTATCCAGGTAGCCTCACAAGCTCAAACTGGTAAACCTTAAAACCAACGGCTCCATTTTCAAGCAAATATTTTCTCTTATATAAGCCATCAAAACTATAAATTGTTCCCGAGGGGCTTCTTCTATCGCAACATCCTCTTATATCTATGATGTGAAGTTGATGAGTATAACTATTTTTCATGGCCAAATTCCCCCTTGTCAATTCCTGATCGGCAATTTGGTGTCTCTTTCTAGAGCGGTAATCGTTGCCACCTTGACCTGCATAATTTAGCACCTCCCCGCCATCCTTGTCATCCTCATACCCCCAAGAGGCAACTATGCATATTGCAACTTTTTTCCCATATGTGCTATCCCTTTCACTAAGGCACGCAATGCCACCTTGTACTTGCCTATGAAGGCCAATGATACGAAGCTCTGATCTAAAGAAAAATATGTCCCCCACCTCCTCAACTCCAAGAATTGGGCCTACTCTTTTCCTTGTGATGATCTACATATTTGATGACCTCATATGGGACCGAGCCTTATGACCTGCATGCTTAACCTTACCATGTTTATACATTATATGCAGTTTTGTAAAAGTCTTTAGTGTTTGCACCACCAAAGTTCTTGGGTCAATAAGTACTACTTACATGATCAACATCGTCTTGTTTATAAGAACCTTAAACTTTTCCATCAGATATCGGTTGCATATACTTCAAAGGAGAAGTAGAAGAAGACCCTTTGGGTTCAGGCAATCTTTGAGGAGAAGAAATTGGAGAATCCATGTTTTGGCTATAGAAAAGAGATTAAAATGCCCCATAGTCCTCTGTTTATTGTAGTCTATCTTGGTCCTTGCCCGCTTCGTAAGGGACTGAAACTGTGCGAGAAAAGATGGAACAGAAAGTCTACGCTTCAAGGCATTGATTGCTTTCAACCGCTCTAAATATTGGGAATCTGAGTTACCATCAAATACTCTATTTCATATTGTGCCGCCCCATTTCTGGCAAAGTTTGTTGCATCTTCTTTGCCAATCTCTGTACAAAGCTCTGAAAAAATTTCCCCTTTCTTCAAGATCGTTACAGGCAATCATTAAATTCTCTGCTATGGAACCTCCATTAAATTCAAATGTGGCTTCATCCAGCAAATTTTCTACTCCAAAACCTTTATCAACAAGCAAGATGATCTTCATACAATCTGCTGGATGATCTTGCAATTTTTTTTGCCTCAAATTAATCAGCAGCTCGTTACATGAATCCTTAATTTTAGAAGAATTACATGGATTGTCGGCTCTGTAGTGACAAGATAGGTCATCAAGAATGCTCTGTCTGCCACAAAGAGCCTGCTCAGAATTAGTATTCTCAGGATCATCAATGATCACTACGCTATTTGATTCTTGAACTAGAAAAGGATGGGCCCTCTCTTGCCGACATAGCCAATGGCAAATTCTTCACCATAGCCATATTATTTTTTCCAGCGTTATGTAAGCATTTGGGCATGGCAACCAATGCTTACACTTTTATGGAAAATTTAGGAAAGAAATTTGGCAAAGTGAAATTAAATTGAATTGATTTTTATTGTCCACACAAACTTGGTACTAAATGCAAATGATGTTTTGTGATTTATATCCACGAGGTCTATTGCTAAATGCAAAGGTTGTGTTATTACTAATGCTAAATTGCTTAGATTGTGTTGTTACTAAAATCATGCTTGTTCTGTCTACTTTAATTTTTCATTGCAAAGATGTGTTGTTAGTTACATCATGCTCATTCTAATTTTGTCATTGCCTGCCTACTTTTCTTTTTCATCGCAAAGATTGTATTGTTAGTTACCTCATGCTCATATGATTTTTTCATTGCTACAGTTGTGTTGTTAGTTACGTCATGCTCATTCTGCTTGCTTTGATTTTGTTTAGTTTGTACCTTCTTGTTAGGTAATAATATGAAACAAGAATTATATAAAATAATGAAGATGAGAAATATGAAAAATAACACTTTAATTTGCATGTTCAATTCTTTCCATATTCACATATGAGCTTCTCAACATTGAACATGAAAAAAATGAGATACATAAACATATGCAACTCGTATTTTTAACTTTAATACTATAGTGTGCCATCAAAGCAAATCTTGAACAAGTTCCCTACACTTATTTGATGCACGAATATCGTTAAAAAGGATGAGTCATTTTTTGCAGCACCACAAAAACTCACATATAACTCTGAGCTCCTTTCTAAACATGTATAATTGTTTTAGAAAGATGTTATTGGCATTTTCACGTTAGATATTTGCTAAGACATTAACACGTATGTTTCAAGGGGAAAAAGTCGGGCTTCAAAAAAAAAAAAGGGAGCGAAAAGAAAGTCATCCGAATTGTAGTAGGATTGCTATCTAATTACTAATTGATTCCTTGCTAAAAATTAGGCACATCCACACTTTCTAATCCAACACCTCTATTAAAACAAAAATTGAGACATGTGTGAAACTTTAAATGTGTGCATCACAATAATAGGAAAATGAGTGAGGTGGCATTGCATCTATTACAACGAAAGTTGGGTCGACATTTATGCCTAGAATCATGACACGTGTCCCTCGCCTACATCACAGAAGAGAAGTTAGGACAACGATTCTGCATTGCAGGTAAACAACCGATAAATTGTTGTGGTTAGGTCGACTATCTGTTAGATATTAGACAGTAGCAATGATAAATTCACACACAAAACTCTAGGCAAGAATCTTCACTTTCATTTCTTAACACGTCAAACAATCGTGATAATAAACTCACAATGCATATTCAAAAACCATTAGAAGAATTACTGTAGCAAACCATTGTCCTTGTTACTGTAGCATTATGAATTTATATTACAAGCCCCGAGAGCCCAAGCTTACTTTACAATGGAGAACTTCAACTTCTTCAATCCGATTCCAGAATGATTGATCTGTGCTATACTTCTTGTTATTATAGGGATCCATCCCTACTGACCTGGAGTCAGATACTCGGTGATGGATCCGTGTCGAATTCAAACGCTCTTGCCTCCAAAAAGGTCGGCTTCACCTCCTCCTTAGCACTTATACTAAAAATATCTCACGAACCATTAACCATAACCTAGGCGAAATATCGGATACGTATGGTTCAATTCCATACCTTTTATCCATGGTTATAACATGCCAACTATCTCCCTTAGCTTTAATATTTCTCCATCCCTAATGGGTTCATGTAATCATGGATTTGGTATTTGCATGCAATGATCATGATCTGTAATCAAGTGATATAGAGCAAGATAAAATGCTCCTCTGATCACCATATTCTGGGCAAGATAAAATGCTCAGTATCTTGTAAGCACTCGAGCAAGATAAAAGGCTCAATTCAAATATTAAATGTGCTGACTAATTTCTCGATTCAACACTCCTCCTTCATCACATTTTTAGCTGTTGTTTAGTACACTTAAATTATTCCTGAATTCCACAAACTTGGGCTCTGATAATGCTTTGGTAAATACATCTGCAATCTGTTTAACTGTACTGATATAATTCATTTCAATGCACCCCTTCTCAGCCAGATCACGTATAAAATGAATGTTCAATTCAATATGCTTTGTTCTCTCATGATCAATTGGGTTCTTAACTATGGCAATGCAGCTTTGACTCTCTGTATATACCTTGGTTGGATCATTTTGCTTGTGGTCTATTTCTTCCAATAATCTTCTCAGCCATGCAATTTCTTTAGCTACAAGAGATGATGCAGCATATTCAGCCTCTGCAGAGGACATTGCTATTGCATTTTTCTTTTTGCATCTCCAAACTATTGGTCCACCTCCTAAGAAGATTACAAACCCTGATGTGGATTTCCTTGTAGATAAGTCTCCTCCCCAATCTGCATCACTATAAGCTGCCATGGTCAAGTTATCATTTGTGAAAGTTATCCCATAGTCATGTGTACCTTTTAGGTATTTCAAGACTCGCTTCCATGTTATCCAATGCTCTCTACTTGGGTCTGTGATTCCTTCTGCTCAATATATTAACAATATAAGCAATGTCTGATCTAGTGTTATTGGCCAAATACAACAAGCAACCAGTTAAAGCTCTGTAAGGCACTTCTTCCATTTCAATAATTTCTTGTGCAGATAGAGGTATGTCATCTGTTAACCTGTGACCTGGGACAACTGGAGTTTTAACTGGATGAGCATCTAACATCCTGAACCTCTTGAGCATGTTAGTAACATGTTTTCCTTGATGGAGCTTGAGAATTTTCTGGTTTCTGTCTCTTTCTACTTCGATCCCCAGAAAGTGTTTAAGCTCCCCCATATATGTCATCTGAAATCTTGTCATTAGAATTTTCTTACATGTGTTCAAGCAATTTGTGCTATTTGCTGCCATGATACAGTCGTCTACATAAAGAGCTATGATACAAAACTCATTTCCTTGTTTGTACCTATAAAGGTTCCCATCGTTTTTCAATTTTTCAAACTCTTGTTCTCTAGGGAACTTGTCAATGTAGTTGTACCATTCTCATGGTGACTGCTTCAGCCCATACACTGCCCTGTTGAGTGTCCAAACTTGATTGTTTCCTACTTCTAAACCTGGAGCTTGTCTCATGAACACCTTCTCTTCTAGTTTGGCATTGAGAAATGCAGTTTTTACATCCATGTGATGTAATTCTAGGTTCATAGCATTAGCAATACTCAACAGTAACCTTAGACTTATTAATTTCACTATTGGTGAATAGGTTTCCTCATAATCCGTCCCCTTTTTCTGAGTATAACCTTGTGCTATTAACCGTGCCTTATATCTTTTCTGTCCCTCACTTCCTGTTTTGATTTTGAACAGCCATTTGCTGCCAATGACGTTTTGCTTGTCTGGACAGTCAACCAAGTCATAGGTCTCAGTTTTTGCAAAAGAGTCAAGTTCTTCTTCCATGGCATGCATCCATTTTTCTTTATCTTCTGACTGTAGGAACTCTGCATATGATTGTGGTACTATGACATCATCCATGATTGCGAAAATCTGATCATGAGTTATGTCAGGATGTTCAATCCTTTTACTCCTGCCTGCTGCATCTCTGCCTCCTCCAAATTGATCTTTAAGTCTTCCTGCAATTTTCTAGCTGAGTTTTTCTCCTTCTAGACTGAGTGTCCACATTTGGAATTGGAGTGTTTGTTTCTTATGGTGCTCTTTCATCAACAAGTTGACTGTTATTAGCATCCGAGTTCTCACTTTGGTGACAGTCCCCTTCTTCATCCTCTAGATCTACTTCAAAGCGTACTTTCCTTTCACATTTGTTTTTCAAACTTTGCATTTCTTCTTTCTTGTTTCTATCCTTGTAAAGCAAGTTCTCATCAAAATAAACATCTCGGCTCACAATGGTCTGCCTAGTATCTAGTATGAACACTCTATATCCTTTGGATTCCATATCATAACCAACAAGATAACCTATCATGGCTTTGTCATCTAATTTCTTTCTTAACTCACTTGGTATATGCACATAAGCCAGAAAGCCATAAGTTTAAACATTTCATAGTCACTGTCATCACTATAATTTGACCAAAGGTGTTGTGGAGTTTTACCTTGAATAGCAGCAGATGGCAACCTGTTTTGAATCAATGCAGTTGTCATCAATGCTTCCTCCCAGAGATTGGTGGGTAGACCACTATGTTTGATCATTGTACGAACTGCATCCATGATAGTTCGACTTTTTCTCTTAGCTACTCCATTTTGTTGGGGACTGAACCTGCATGTCAGTTGTCTTCTTATGCCATTAGCTATACAAAAATATTTAAACTTGTATGGGAGATACTCTCCTCCTCGGTCTGATCTCACACATTTTACCTTCTTGTTTGTTTCCCTTTCAACCTCTGAAACATACTGTTTAAAAGCAGCAAGTGCCTGTGATCTTCTCTCCAAGGTATAGCATCTGCATCTCCTACTGTAGTTGTCTACGAAGGTGATGAAATAGCGTTTATTGGTCCTGCTCCTAACATTGATGGGACCACATAAATCAGTATGTATGAGCTCAAGTGGTTCCTTTGCCCTGCGATGTGAATGGTGGAATGGCAGTCTGTTGGTTTTACCCAGCATGCAACCCTTACAAATGAACTTTTCTGTTTTCATATCAGTACATTTAATCTAGCCCTTGTTTGCCATATACTTAATGTTGTTGATGCGTGTGTGACCTAGACGATTATGGCACTGTTCTATGTCAGCAACCTGCAGTGCATTAATGCTATCACACATTTCACCATCCATTTGAAATAAATTTCCATGTCTTTTTTAGCCAAGAACTTCAATTCATTATCAAAGAAAATCTTACATGCCTTCGAGTCAAAATTGACTCGGTATCCCAAATCTACTAGTTGGCTAACAGAAATAAGATTTTTAATGATTGTAGGAACACACAATACATTCTCAATGTCTACAACATTCCCTTGAAGATCTATCAGCTGCAAGAGACCACTTCCTTCAATCGACATCAACTCTCCATTCCCTACTTGCACTTTTCTTGAGTTTGCTCTTTTAACATCCTTGAGAAGATCAGCAGATTGCACTATTGATCTCTCAGCTCCACTATCAACTATCAGAGGTTTAGACATGGTATTAGCTCCAACTAGTTGATCAATTAATGAAAATGTACAACATACCTCATTTTCATCTTGAGTAACTTTATCTTCCTGCTCCTTTTCTTGTGTCAGATGTATGCCAGCAGATCTCCCTCCTCCTCGACCTCTACCAGCATTTCCCCTTCCACCTCGACATCTACTAGCATTTCCCCTTCCTCTACCATAATCTTTAGGGGTTGAGCATTTTGCTGCAACATGCCCCTTGCCTCCACAATTGTAACAGTTGAAAAGTGTCCTGCCTCATGGCAGTAGAAGCATGTACCTTTCTCAGGTTTGTTTCCCTTTCCAGCAAATAGAATTTCAGTGGGCTCATTGCATATGATCTTTTTCTGTTCATATTCAGTCCTTAGGACGTTCTTTGCCTCCTCCCTTGACCTGCTCATATTTCTTATAAACAAGGATAGCTGATCATTTTCTGTTAGAGCTCTAGAAATCTGCAGTACTTGACTCCTATCAGAAATGATAAGCCCAACCCCAGCCAAATCTGCTATGACGTTATCAAAAGTGTTAAAGAATTCAGTGACATCTCCATCTTCAGCCAATTTAATCCCTCTTAATTCTTCTTCTAACAGACCAATTTGAGAAGAAGTTTTTTGTTCATAATGTTTTAGCATGAACCTCCACATTTCCCTTGGTGATTTTTCCCTCAGCTTAAGTCTTATTGTGGGACTAACCTTACAACAGATAATCCCTTGTGCTTCCTTGTATTTGGCAAAGTTGGCCCTTCTTGCTCCAGCATCCAAAGTCACCCTGACTTGACTCGATTCTCCAGCAGCATTATCTGCAACATTCACTGAACTTTGTGATCTGGAAGTAACATTCAAAGCAGTGTCTTCTCCTTCAGGATCAACCGGATCCCACAAATCCTCCACTTCCAAAACGTGCTTCACAGAATCTTTCCAGACCTGGAATCCAGCACCTCCTTTGAAAACTTCAATAGTGCTTAAGAGGCTAGCACCAAATCGACTTGCCATGTTCAAAATTCCCTGATCAAACCAGCTCTGATACCAATGTTAGACATTAGACAGTAGCAATGATAAATTCACACACAAAACTCTAGGCAAGAATCTTCACTTTCATTTCTTAACACATCAAACAATCGTGATAATAAACTCACAATGCATATTCAAAAACCGTTAGAAAAATTACTGTAGCAGACCATTGTCCTTGTTACTGTAGCATTATGAATTTATATTACAAGCCCCGAGAGCCCAAGCTTACTTTACAATGGAGAACTTCAACTTCTTCAATCCGATTCCAGAATGATTGATCTGTGCTATACTTCTTGTTATTATAGGGATCCATCCCTACTGACCTGGAGTCAGATACTCGGTGATGGATCCGTGTCGAATTCAAACGCTCTTGCCTCCAAAAAGGTCGGCTTCACCTCCTCTTTAGCACTTATACTAAAAATATCTCACGAACCATTAACCATAACCTAGGCGAAATATCGTTGGTTCAATTCCATACCTTTTATCCATGGTTATAACATGTCAACTTTCTCCCTTAGCTTTAATATTTCTCCATCCCTAATGTGTTCATGTAATCATGGATTTGGTATTTGCATGCTATGATCATGATCTGTAATCAAGTGATATAGAGCAAGATAAAATGCTCCTCTGATCACCATATTCTGGGCAAGACAAAATGCTCAGTATCCTGTAAGCACTCGAGCAAAGATAAAATGCTCAATTCAAATATTAAATGTGATGACTAATTTCTCCATTCAACATTATCTCTGCTATCACTGTATCAGATCCGGAGCTAAACATGCATTATCGGCCTTGTATGCTCGCCCACATGCCTGATTAATCTCAAAATCGAGGCATGTTTGCTCTGCACAGGCCGGATTTGACTGTATAAGGAGCTAAACATGCAGTATCGGCCTTGCATGCTCGCCACAGGCCTAGTTCATCTCAAATCGAGGCATGCTTTCTCTGCACAGGCTGGATATGGTTGTATGAGAAGCTAAACATGCATTCTCGGCCTTCCACGCTCGACCAGAGGCCTAATTCATCCCAAATCAAGGCACGCTTGCTCTCCACAAGCCAGATTTGGTCTTGCATGCTCGCCCACAGGTTGGTTCATCTCAAATCAATGCATGCTTTCTCTGCACGGACCAGATTTGGCCATATATACTTCTGAAGCCTTTGAATCGCAGGTTTAAACTGCCAGATTTGTACGAAGCTCATCTGTAACATTTGTAACAAGCCGAATCTCCCCAAAGTTCAACCCAATGATGAAATGCCTCTCCAACTTCTGTATTGTAGGGGAACGGAGATCGGTCCTCCATTCCTGGTTGCAGGTGGCCAGCTCCCCACTAATGCCGTCGCGAGACCCCACACTGCAAACCGAAAATGGAATCCCGATCTCCATTCCCATATACATAGCTTTCTAGAAAGTTTTGGACATGACATCTTAACTATTGTGCCCTAACCAACTGGGAAAAAATATTTAGACGTTGAGATTTGACTCTTTATATGTGATAATTAGGTGTCGCCTTCCGAAGATCCTCTCGAGCGGTCTCCCATGCGCCTAAAATTATATCAGCTTCCTATCTTCTGTCTCTGCTTCAAATGGTTGTATCTCACAATGGGGGAGTCAGATCAAGGTGTGGCCGATGTCATTGGATTTCCCTCGTCGAGAGCTTTTCAATGACTGTTGTCATCATTTCGTTGACATTGGAGCCAATGCATGTGAAGTGGAGAATCTTTATGGAATCTTATGGAAGTAGTTCATAGAATCTTTGAGAATCTAAAGGAACCTTACCCTTGGAGAATCTAGGAGAATATTAATAGAATTCATAAGAATCAAAAGGAATCTTAAGAGCAGCTGGTGCTTGCTGCTTCTTTAGATTCAAAAAGTCATGATCCAATCAAATCAGCCCGTCCTGTAGCGCATGCCTTGTTGTGGGTGCCGAGATTGCCAGTCATTATTCTTTTCGAACCTAGAAAAATGGTCACGGCCGCGATAAATTTCTTGTAGAATTTAATTGCTAACAATCTTATGAAAAAAGATGCACATGATTCTATGATATTGTCCCATAGCCCTTTGTAGTCTCTGTGGACGTTAAATTTGTATCTCTCTACATATATGTTCCTTCTGAGTTTTGGACGGAGACCAATTGGCCTATGGGACCCAAAGAAAGAGAGAGCATCAATAATATTACTATCAGGATTAAAAACCCATTGCCCCAAAGGGAGAAATTCCAAACATTAGCTTGAGATATGACAAAAATTTGACAAAAAGTAACAAATGTTACCTAAAGTAGGTAAAAATAGATAACAAGAAAAGCCAAGAAAAACTAAAGCATGACAAAAATAGGTGGCAAAGAATTACAAGTGGCAAAAAAATGTAAAATATGATAAAATAGATGACAAAAAATTGCCAAAAAGTGTGACAAAATAGGCTCATAGGATTGTCAAGAAAAGTGGCAAAAACTTACCAAGAAAAGTGACAAAAAAAAAATTGACAATGTATCATCACTAATTTTGATATTTTTATGGTCACAATTTTTTCACTTCTTTGGAATTTGATGTAGTCTACAAAGTGACAAAAAGACTGACAATAAACCCTTGCTCACTTGTAGTGCTTTCGATAACAATAAAGTATGCGATTGTAAATTGTACTTATACTGGGATTGTACTTATCCTAAAGGTGGTACCTTTGATGTCAGAGGTATCTCCAACTTTGACTATCCAGGTAGCCTCACAAGTTCAAACTGGTAAACCTTAAAACCAGCAGCTCCATTTTCAAGCCAATATTTTCTTATCTTATATAAGCCATCATAACTATAAATTGTTCCCGAGGGGCTCCTTCTATCACGACATCCTCTTATAACTCTGATGGGAAGTTGATGAGTATAACTGTTTTTCATGGCCAAATTCCCCCTTGTCAATTCCTGATTGGCAATTTGGCGTCTCTTTCTAGAGCGATAATCGTTGCCACCTTGACCTGCATAAATTAGTACGTCTCCGCTATCCTTGTCATCCTCATACCCCCCAGAGGCAACTATGCTTACTGCGACTCTTTTCCCATATATGCTATCCTTTTCACTAAGGCAAGCAATGCCACCTTGTACTTGCCTATGAAGGCCAATAATATGAAGCTCTGATCTAAAGAAAAATATGTCCCCCACCTCAACTCCAAGAATTGGGCCTACTCTTGCCCTTGTGTTGATCCACATGTTTGATGACCGCATATGGGACCGAGCCTTCAGATCTGCATGCTTAACCTTACCATGTTTATACATTATGTGCAGTTTTGTGAAAGTCTTTAGTGTTTGCATCACCAAAGTTCTTGGGTCATTAGAACTAGTCACATAATCAACATCATCTTGTTTAGAAGAATCTGAATCTTTTCCATCGAATATCTGATCATGGCATGATGGAGGCAATGTTGCAGAAGCAATGTTAGAAACAAAAGGGTCATCAGGCCGATGCCGAAGTGAAGATAATTTTTGTTCTTGCAGATACTTCAAAGGAGAAGTAGAAGAAGACCCCTTGGGTTCAGGCAATCTTTGAGGAGAAGAAATTGGAGAATCCCTGTTCTGGCAATAGGAAAGAGAATTGAAATGCCGTATAATCCTCTGTTTATTGTAGTCTACCTTGGGCCTTGCCCGCTTCATAAGGGGTTTAAACTGTGCGAGAAAAGATGGACCAGAAAGTCTGCGCTTCAAGGCATTGGTTGATTTCAACCGCTCTAAATGTTGGAAATTTGATTTTACCATCAAATACTCTGTTTCATACTGTGCAGTCCCATTTTTGACAAAGTTTGTTGCATCTTCTTTGCCAATCTCTGTACAAAGCTCTGGACAAATTTCCCCTTCTTCAAGATCGTTACAGGCGATCATTAAATTTGCTGCTATGGAACCTCCATTATATTCAACTGCGTCGTGCCAATTCTTATATTCTGGCAATGTTTGAGGGGCCGGAGGAGACTTTATACTATCCCAAGCTTCATCCAACAGATTTTCTACTCCAAAATCTGTATCAACAAGCAAGATGATCTTCCTACAATCTGTTGTATGTTCTTGCAAATTTTCCTGCCTCAAATCAATAACCAGTTCGTTATGTGAATCCTTAATTCCAGAAGAATTACATGGATTGTCGGCTCTGTAGTGATAAGACAGATCATCAAGAATGTTATGTTTGCCGCAAAAGTCCTGTTCAGACTTAGTATTCTCAGGATCGTCAATGACCACTATACTATTTGGTTCTTGAACTGGAAAAGGAATTTTCTTCACCCCTCTTCTTGCTGCCGTAGGCAATTGCGAATTCTCCGCCATAGCTATATTAGGTTTTCCAGTGTTATGTAAGCATTTGGGCATGCAACCAGCGCTTGCACTTTCATGGAAAATTTAGATCAGAAATTTGGCAAAGCGAAGTTGAATTGAATTGATTTTTATTGTCCACATAGACATGTTGCTAAATGCAAATGATGTTTTGTGATTTATATCCACCGAGGTCTATTGCTAAATGCAAAACATTGTGTTATTACTAATGCTAAATGCAAAGATTGTGTTGTTACTAAAATCATGTTTATTCTACCTACTTTGCTTTTTCATTGCAAAGATGTGTTGTTAGTACATCATGCTCATTCTGATCTTGTCATTGCCTGCCTACTTTGCTTCTTCAATGCAAAGACTGTGTTGTTAGTTACCTCATCCTATCTTTATATTATAATATTATAGTCTTTTTATTTATATTATAAGATTATTAGTAATGGTGCCCAGCGTTGCTAGACATAAGTTGGGAGCATGTAAATATTCTGGTCGCAATACAAAAAGCATGCAGTAATAATCCAATTTTTTTTAACTTTTTTCATAGAAACCAAATCCATCAGTGCTGGTCTATAAGAGGTTTTTATGCATTGACACTGTTTCCCTCTTCCCTATACTTTTTACTCTGCCTTCTTTCTTTTCCTCATTTTTTCTACGCCCTTCCCTTTTACCATCACTTTTTCTTTTCTGTTTTTCTTTGCCTCTTTTTATGTTTTTCCCGTTCACTTTTCTATTTCCTCACCCTTTTCCTCTTCCCTTTTTTCCCGTGCCTTTTTTTCGTTCCCTCTTCCCCATGCCCTTTTTCCCTTTTCCCCACCCTTTCTGTATTCCGTTTTTATACATGTCATTTTTTTTTTTTGCTTTCCATTTTTTCCTTTCCTCCTTTTTCTTTTTCTTTTCCCTTTCCCTTTCTTTTTTCCCATGCCCTCTTTCCCTTACCTTTTCTCCACTCTTTTTGCATGTCTTTTTCCTTTCCCTTTCTCCACCCTTTTCCTCTTCCCTTTTTTCCCTTCTATTTTCCTCCTTTTTCCACCCTTTGCCTCTTCCCCTTTTCCCATCCTATTTTTCCTCCCCTTCCCTCTCCCTTTTTCTTTTCCCTTTCCCTTTCCCGTTTCCCATACCCTTTTCCTCTTTCCTCACCTTTTCCTTCCCCCCTTCCCCCCTTCCCTTTTTTCCCTTTTCCCTGTTCCTTTCAAAACCTTTGAACCGTGAGATTGAAGCGAGTGAATCTCGGCCATTGGATCAAAGCATCTACATCGTCTAAAAGATTAAATCTTAGCCACCCAATCGGATGGTTAATGTAATCCATCCAATCTAGGGCTGATACAACACTTACGCTATAATCTTTATAATATAAGAAGATAGTGTAAGCAAAGTAAACTATAAGGTGGTCATGTATCTTAAATGGTAAAATTAGTTTGGCTAATCTAGATTAATCCTAGGCCTAAAACTTTCTAAGGCGTGGCTAAAGTTTGAAAATTTTAAAATTCTAATTTCTTTTGTTTGGCTAAATATTTCAAATTTTTCTTATCATACTTTCGAACACTTGGCTATTTCTTAGGATAATAAAGATCCAAATATTAGCCAAACAATTTTTCCCATACTCTAGATTATGTTTTAAAGTAGTCCACTTTAAAAGTGGTCATGTCCCTTAAATGGTAAAACTAGTTTGGCTATCTATTTTTTAAATTTGGTTTTTCAGGCAAGTGGAAAACTTTTTAGATTTTTTTTTCAGGCAACTTTCCCTAAGGTTTTGTGATTTTTGACGATGGAAAAAATATCCGATGATCCAAAAATTAAAATTTTTTCCTTTCTATGATTTTGAGAGCATCTGGGGGGTGTGCAGAAGGCGGGTTTAGGGTTTCATTTTTGTTTGCAGGGAGGATGCATGGAGGACCAGAAAATAGTCGTTTCTTTGCAGAGTTGAATGTCGCACTTCCTCCGGCACCAAAACGTTTCATTCCATCCTCCCTGCAAAACCTTCTCCTTCTCCTCTGATTACCCGATGGCCCTTCTCATAAAATCTGACCCTTTCGATTCAAGAAGCTCCCAGTCAAGGAGGCAGACCATTCTGCCAAAGGATTTAACCTGGAGGCTCTGTTGAGAAAATATTGCAACGAATGGTACTGCATCATGTTTCCTTTTTTGGGTTTCCAGATATTGCATTTAAGCATTTACAGTGAAAATTGGAGATTTAGAAGATCTGCACAACCAACACGGTAAGGTTTCTTGCATCTTCTCTACAAGTCTGAAAAATGCTTTAACGGATGGATTATAGATATACGTAGTTTACAAT
>JAANSK020217977.1:0-14338 GCA_011763485.2 Isoetes engelmannii
AGAGGTTCCAAAGGTTGTTGAAACAATGCAAAAAGTTGCAAAGTTTAGCAAACCCATGGAAGTTCGGCAAAGCTTCAAAACTTGCATTGCAGGAGCAGAAGATGTATGGATACCCCTGTAAGTATGGCTATCCTGCAAATCAAACTTTCTTAGAACATGGCACAATAATATGCTGCTTCAGAAATGTTTGAAAAGTATGGACATAAACAGCAACAACGTGAAAGAGCTCTGCCGAAGTTATCAGTAACATTCAGACATCAGGTGGCTTGTTAATTCCTTCTCCTCAAAGCGAGTACATTAACCCTGCAATTTTGCATCCATTTGCAATCATAGGGTTCATTTTGGATGTTTTATCTATTCAAACCTGTGAGGCATTAGATGCCTCACGAACTAGAGATTGTCTAAAAGCAGTCCTTTTTACCACTTCTTGAATCGGCAATCAGCTCAGGCGTGAGTGGAGCAAGTGGGTTTTTAGATCATAGTCAAAAATAAAGAACATAAGGATTTATGGCTTACCCTTAAAGCTGATGAGCAATCGCACGAGCACTGGTTGTTTTACCAGTCCCAGGGGGGGCATAAAACAGTAGATGAGGTAGCTGTATCCAACAAACATGCAGGTCCGGTAGTCAGTCCAACCAAAACATACAAATATATTTGAAAAAGGAAATAAACACCCACATTGCCAGTTTCCAGAGTATTGACGAACTACCACATCAATGATAATCTGAGCAAAGCAAGCACAAAGCGGAAATCCGGCTATGCTTTCCAAAGCCTCTAACTGGATACATCTCACGGTCCTCCTTCATTCATATTCACACAGCAGCGTGGCCAAAACTAGAACTACCCCAAATCGGCACATGCCTATGAAAACAAAATAGGAAGCTTTGGTTATTTCTTATGCTTCTGTCACTTCCCACAAATCCGATCAAACCATATCTGTAACTTCCCAGAAAGCCGATAGAATTATATCATCTGGTATGGCTGGATCAAACCTCGATTTAACAACGTTTTGGCTACGTCGTATCTCACGCAAAAGGCACAAAACCATGGCAACGAAAGCAGAAAGGGGTGTCGTTCTCTCCAAGCGTTGCCAATGCTTGCTATTTTTCTCCACCGCTCGTTACTTTAGATCAAGATCCAATGACGCCAAATATAGCCAGATCATTTTTTAGGACACGTGGATAGGCTAGGCTTTTAGATATTGTGTCACCCGAGGTTAGGCTGTTGCGCTAAAAAAAAAAAAAAAATCTAGCATATGACGAAAGCCTAATTCAATTGTGGCAATTATGTTCCCCAGCCTCGAGTATGTACACTAAATTTAAACTAACAACTATTATTCATAAACTATAACAAGGGCAAGTTTACTGGCACCTTAACCCAGATCTATAGTGGACGACAATATCATCTACAGTTCTGGATAATTATCCAATTATATGATAGTAATCATGCATTTCCAATTGGATCCAATGCATTTGCAATCAGATGGTTGAGATTGAAGGAATCGAGTCAATTGTACAAGACGGCTGGTTCGTCTGATAGGGATAAAGAATGTTCTTGTATTTCATTGACCACTCTTTGCTTTATTATGTCATTTATATCAGACAACCTACATAATCATAGTTGACATTAAAATTACTCCAAAAAAAGGTCAAAAAAAATTTCCAGCATATGTCGAAGCCTAATTCAATTGTGGCATTATATTCCAAAGGCTCGAGTATTTACACTAAATTTAGACCAACAAACACGGTCATGCAATTCTAACCCCTCATCATCATGGGAATATCACGAGGAAGAAAATAAAGTCACACGTGTTTAACATTTTCATATAGTCTTGATACATTTCAATGTAGACATGAAACTCTAATTCTTGTCATCAAACCTTATTTTTCTGGAAACAAACCAACCAATTCAGTGCACCTTAATCCTTTTATAATGCCCAATATGTCCTCTAATAGCATTAATGTGGTTGGTTCAATCAAGACGGGAGTTCCAACTCTTTCCTCTTCTATAGTTGCTCCAATTTCTACTCCAGTTGTAGCAGCCTCAACTAAAGTTTCTGCTTATACCTATATGTCTGGTGATGTTGGAGGTTGTGTTGAACGTGTGTCCTTAAGAAGCTCTTTTGGGAATGTATGAAGGCGGTCGCCAATTGTCTTGGCCTCAAATTTCAAGCAAAATTTCTACTCTCCTGTTTTGATGTGTCTGTATGGGAGAAACTCGCAGAAAATTTGCCTCTTATGGTGGAGGTTGGTTTTACAGAAACGATGCCTTGGAGTTGACATGAAAATATTCATAAAGGCAAGCGCTTTGTCTGCTCAATACCCCAATTCTGGTCATATATAGCGCTGATATGGCATTGGCTTTGGAATAAGTTGCTCTATTGTGAAGTGTCTGTACTCTAGTGACAGGTCATCCAGGAAATGGGTCAAAGCGCCGGGGGGGGGGGGAGGGAGGGGCATATTTGTGCACGCCAAGCATCCCCTAAGCACCCTGAACACCAATTTTCTTGACTAGGGTTATTTTTTGCTCGAGCTCGTCATGAACAAAGTTTAGGGTTTCATTGGGCTCGAGTCCCTCAAAATCTTGAAGAGAAAATTTTTTGTTCGAGCGCTTCTTCTGTAGTCGAGCAGGTGATCAGTCCTTTGAGACATATTTTATCATTGGAGGCCTCCACTAAATTTTTTGAAATAGTTTTAAGCCCCATCAAAAACATTTTGCCTTTACATTTTTCAGGGCGACATGGCCGGAAAGGCTTGCATGCTTTAGCCTTTTCCTATTCCATAGCATCTTTAATTTATTTGTCTTTTAATCTTCGGTCATTTAGGTTTGTGTTAATTCGGTTTACTTCCTTTTTTTAGTCAAAACATGCGGTTTGCAAATTTTATAGAGGAGTTCAATGTTTGTAGGCGCTTGCTCAATGAAGGAAGGGGTCCCTCATCCTTAAGGAGAAACGAATGCACCACAGAGGATTTTGTAAGTGTATGTCAGTCAAATCTGAAGGATAGGAAGATAACGATGCATCAGATTCAGCCTCAATTTGCAGATGATCGTTAAGATATGGTAAATAAGATCTATCAATATGGTTTAAAGAACAAGGAAGTGAAAACACAATTTGCCAAGGGATTTGCATGGCAGCATACAAGAAAGGCACTTGCAGACCTTTGTAGTTTCAAAATCAATAGGGCACGCTTTGCTGCTATGTCTTTGTAGCATTCTAAGAGGACAAACAAGAAAAGAACTAACTCTTTGGAGAGCAGTTTGAAGCATATTGCTGGTGCTTTAGCTAGTTTAGAAGCAGACATGCTTTCATTTAGTGACGAGCTATCTCTGTTAGAACAACAATTGAAACAAAAGGAGAATAACAAAATTACTACCAAACGGGTTCTGCTTGGCTTTGATCTATCTGCATGTTCCCTTTGTAAGGACATTGAAGAGTTAAACCATAAAATAGAAGATCTTATAGCTATTTGTCCGGAAGAAGAAATAGCTTTAGAGCAATTGAGAGATGAAGAAATGTTTATGGCTCTCATTAGTAAGCCTAGTGAAAAGAAAAGAACAAGTTGATGATAGAGTTGAGATAGAACGTGAAATAGAAAGATTGAACATGCTGATATCCGCTAAAGAAGATGCCCTAACTGATCTGCACACTAAAGTTAGTAATCTTAAACATCTTCGAGATAATTTTGTTAGTGCAAGTTTTATTAATCCATCTGCAGGTAATTGGCTTTTTACTGATGATGGGAGTGGTTTCTTGGTGTGTGAAATGGCATATTGATCTGAAGTATGAACTGCATGTGCAGTTGCTTTGTGGCCATAAGTATCACTTATTCTATTTCCAACTGTGCTTGGGTAAGACCTTGCGTTGAGATGACCACACCAGAGCTCAAAAGCCATTGTTCTCCCCATCGAGTGTGGATGTGGACGGGTGCAAGTCCCACCAATCATTATTCCAAACAAAAGAAGTGCTTTTAGGGTTGCCCTTGAAAACAATGTTTATAATAATTTACTAATGAAGATTAGTTATCTACCATTTCTTGATCACAACAAAGATTTAGTCAACTATCTACATAGGATCGGGTTTGGAATGCATGTTTACTTTTCTCTGTCTATAAGAAAACTATTGTTGAAGAAAGTTGTTACAGTGGTCTCAAAAGCATCCTTAACAAAATCATGTTCTTGTAACTTTCTTTTGCCAATTCCAAAAACTTTTAGGGTCAAGAGTTGGAGATTAGAAGATGAAGAAGCCAACAATACATCTTGAGGACTAGCAGGTTGTTTAGATGGTGGAAACCCTTGGGATCTACAACACACCAATCTTATATCTTGTTCTTAGTCTATGTAATAAGCTTTAATTGCGCGGTGTAAAAAATGTACATTCATTAATGTGGTACAAGACAGAGCAGAAACTTTTTTGTGAGCTTTCAGAGTGAAAATTCAACTTTGTTGACATTCAACTTTTGTTATGAGTGATGATCAATCACAACAATGTGGTTTCAGGAGCAGGGTGTGATGCCTATTTACACCCTCATCCTTTTCCAATATTTACACATATACAAAAGAGGACTTTCCAAAACACATGCATTGAAAAACACATGCATGTTTGAAATTAGTCACAAAACAAAAGAGGGCCTTCCAAAAACTGATGCATTTTTGAAACTTCGTCACATGGATGCACCAGCAACGCCCCCTTCGTATCCAACCCACTCTTCCCATTCGCCGTCCTCCCCTTCTCCGAACAAATCCTCCCAACGCAGATCGTTTCCGGCTCTGCTATTCTCTGCTTTCGTCATCAATGCCTGCACAGACCTCTAATTTTTAGATTCTGCCATCGCCCATTCCTCCAAATTCAAAAAAAATATAAACCTTACCTCGTATGCCGTGTTGATCTGCCTGAATTTGAGCTCGCAATCCCCCTCTTTGCACACATCCGGATGAAACTGTACATAATAATACAATTCCCACTCTGTTAAACCAAGTGCATGCTCAAAATAAGAGACGATTTTGTGTTGAATCCATACCTGAAGGGCTAATTTTCTGTAAGCAGCTTTGATATCACGCTTAGAAGCCGTTGGGGAAGTCTGCAACACCAAATAATCGTCCAAAGCCGGAGCAGAGGAGTCTCTGAGTGCCTTGATTTTGATGCCCCTATTTGGGTTTTTGCAATTCGATTTGCTCGGAATTCCATACTCCAAACCCATCGAATAGGAAGATGGGGATGATCCGGGAGAGGGGCTAAGCTTATGCAAGAACGATCCAGTCGCCATTTTGGAATTTACTCACAGATTGAGGCTCTTTACAAGAAAAACTGGAGCAAAACAGGGGTATAAATGGGCATAAATTGGCACAATCTTTCCGAATCCAGAAAAAATAATGGATCGAAAAAGTGGTAGTAAATAATTGACGCGCGACCAGGTGCAGAACAATTCCGGATAGAGACAGAAGAACAACATGGCCAGTGGATAAGACTGGCAAGCCTTATCCGATTATAATAGTTCAAAGGTTTTTGTTCACATAATACTAGTAGTTTAGAAATTCATGCACATTATTATGTGGTCACCTTTTCGCATTGTACTTGTGGACCATAGATTACGTCAGTTTTTGTGGACCTCGTGCAACCGTCAGGTTTGTTGATCCAGACGATTTGTTGATCTACCCCATCTGGATCGTCCTTTGCAAACGTGTGAAAAAGCGAAAACCCCAACTAGTTGATGGCTCAAACAAGACACCGTGTAATATTTACGGCGCTCGGGTTGATGAACGAATTTCTCAGCCTCGGACTCTGGCTCAAATAGGTGATAATATAGACCCCTGGAGGTTATAAATTAGCCCTGGGCCTGATAAACCAGCTAATAATCCAACTCTAGAGGCGATAATCCAGCTATGGGTGAGTGATAAACAATTCTGGTTTCAAAGGTGGGCGTGCCAGTTAACCTGGTTCATGCACCTTACTATGTGGTCAATTTTTGTGGACCACATGGCCCTATCACACTTGTGTCAAATTGTAGTTTAACCTAATAGGATGATTTATTATAGATTAGGTTTAGAAAGCTAAAATATCTAATCCCATTCCTCAACTAGTGGTAACACACTAGTTTTAGAACAAATATACTGCGAGTTTAACCTAATTAGGATGATTTATTACAGGCTAGGTTTAGAAAGCTAAAATATCTAACCCCATTCCTCAACACACTAGTGGTAACACCCTAGTTTTAGAACAAATATACTGTGAGTTTAACCTAATTAGGATGATTTATTACAGACTAGGTTTAGTAAGCTAAAATATCTAACCCCATTCCTCAACATACTAGTGGTAACACACTAGTTTTAGAACAAATATACTGCGAGTTTAACCTAATTAGGATGACTTATTATAGACTAGGTTTAGAAAGCTAAAATATCTAACCCCATTCCTCAACACACTAGTGGTAACACACTAGTTTTAGAACAAATATACTGCGAGTTTAACCTAATTAGGATGATTTATTACAGACTAGGTTTAGTAAGCTAAAATATCTAACCCCATTCCTCAACACACTAGTAGTAACACACTAGTTTTAGAACAAATATACTGCGAGTTTAACCTAATTAGGATGATTTATTACAGACTAGGTTTAGTAAGCTAAAATATCTAACCCCATTCCTCAACACACTAGTGGTAACACGCTAGTTTTAGAACAAATATACTGCGAGTTTAACCTAATTAGGATGATTTATTATAGACTAGGTTTAGTAAGCTAAAATATCTAACCCCATTCCTCAACACTAGTGGTAACACGCTAGTTTTAGAACAAATATATTGCAAGTTTCGGGAGTTCAAGACCACCCAGAGTCGTATTCAATGTAAAGTGGTTGAAGGCAGAACCCGACAAAGCAGTGGTGTGTGATGTGCGTGTTGTATGTCCAATTGGATATACTGCCAATGTGGCATAACATAAAAGGTCCTCCTCCTCCTCCTCCTCCTCCTCAATCGGTTGCTGAGGACACATGCTGGAGCCAAATCTAGCTTCAAATCCGACTCCAATTCAATTGATCTTAAGTTAAATAAGATGTAACTACTTTTGATGATTTGTAGGACCAAAAAAAGAAAGAAAGAAACATTTTTAACGTCCCGCCACTAGGCAGCATCTAACTGGACATGAGGTGTGCTATAATGCAACTTCAACTTCATAAGTAGAGATTATTCCATGGCATTTTTTTATACGAAAAAGGCCCCTCATTCCGCCTACTATCGGAAAAAGGCGAAAATAGGGTTCCCCCGAAATATCAGTAAGATGCCAAAACGTCGGGTGAAAAGCAAGAATATCGTGTTAGAATTTTAGACGTCTGTGTAACTTTTTGTTTAATGCTCTGGGAAAGAAAATGTGACACGTACTTCACACAATGTATTCAAATGCATTTATTGCTATTTGTCATTAACGGCTAAAAGGAGTTGACATAAATGGATCGAGAAAACTGTACTTAAATAACAAAAGTTTCCACTATTTGATGCTTTGACCATATATTCCTCAAAAAAATCGTATATTGTGCAGGGTTCGAAATTAAAATTTTCCTTAACTAGTGAACATGCCTACTTGTCCTTAAGACAACCGGAAATACACGAATTTATACTATAGTGTCTCGGAAATCCTTAGAAAATGCTATGAAAATAGCCTAGATTTTTTTTTTGTTATCGGAAATTTTTTAGAAATGCCGGATTTTTAAGGGCCTAGGTCCTTGCTCTGGTTAAGGACTTCGGTCCCCCCTTGTACTGTGATGTCGCATGTCCTCTGGATGCTGCCTTTGTGGCACGAAGTTAAAATATACTTCCTTCCTTCCTAATTTCGAACCCTGATATTGTGGGAACCCAAAGATACGTTCAAACTGCTAGTGAGTTTTCCTGTTAAATTTTCCCCTTTAGTTGAGGGGTTAAGTGTCAGATTGATTACTGTAACACCTCCTACACATGTTTATACCTTCAATTTACATAATGATCAAGGACCTCAAGCCACTAGACAAATGGAGTTCTTAAACTCCTACTAAGCCGCTTGTTCGAAGATGAGCTCTTTTTGAAAGTAAGTGTGTTTCTTCTATCGATGAGGTGCACGTTATTTTGAAACCTTTAGGTATCATTCCCGTTGCCACCTAACAATCTGTGTGTCTGTGTGGACGTAACTATGTGGATGAATGTGCGGGCTCTTAATTTTGTTGATATGCATTGATTCTTAGCTTCTTGTAAAGAAAGGGCATTTGCAAATGACTTCATTGAATTTCACCATTTGACATGACGGCTTCATTGACTATATAAAAGCGTTTTCCACTTGATTATTCTTGATTTGAATCATCATTAACATGATATTTAGAGAGGGGAGAATATGCCAAACTTATCGCATAGATTTTGAAACTTAAACGTACTCGCAGGGTTCGAAAATGGACGGTTCCTCCCTTAAATTTTTGATTAAATTGAAAACTTTAGATTTATGGAGGCAAAATTTCTAGTAAAATAAATGATTTTTAACGTAAAATTTGATAAGTTTGTATAGGATTTGATGTAATATCCATTTGAGGCTAACTTTTGCAGCCAATTGTTAGCTAGAATTAATTTAGAACCCTGCATACTAGAATTAGTCCTTGCCTGCTATAGATATAGTTGTAAGTTTCCATTATGACTGTGAATTGGCTAACTCCATTATAGAGGCTAGTATACCCTTCATCTTAGTTGTGCCTTTACGTTACAAGGGCATATATTGGATGTAGAGCAAGAAGAAGAGTTTTTAACGTCACACTTAAATTATATAACTTATGCAACTTGATACTATCCTTTGGATGCTAGGATACTTTTGAAATTGGAAGTCACTACAGGGAGGGTTTCTCATTACGTACTTTAATTGATCTTCGCAAACGCGTTCGGTTGCATGGACTCCATAGTGAACTCTCAGATATTTATTCTGGTGTCTCTCTCAATGATGATATAATTGATCATGCCTATATAAGAGGTGGAACCCTCACCCTCATTGTAGTCTATTGATATCATGTCTACGTAAGAGGTGGAACCCTCACCCTCAGTGTATTCGATTGATTTTTTTATTTTCTGGATTGCTCCCTGTTAAGGGGCGATTCGTTAGGGGGAGGATGGTTTAGGCATATTCTAAGCATATCTCATGAGTTGACGACCATTATTGATTGTTTTTTTGGCAGTGAAAAATGTTTTTTGTATTTTTCCATTTGAATATGGCCTATGGTTTTTGGTTTTTTAGATGCCAAAGTCTTTTTAACGGCAATTGGAAAGTCATTTCATCCTAATAACTTCTTTTTTTTTTTGTTTTTTTGGACCATTGATTATTAGAATAGGGCGAATGGTTTTTTTGAGGTTGAGCCACGACAGGGTTGCCTTATGGGAGGCAAAAATAAAAAACCTGAGTAATTTATCTCGCAGAAACCTCAGCAGACTGCTTGCCTTTGGATTTCTTTCGTCACCTTCCGAACTGGAGACTCCAAACTCCGTTTCAGCTTAAACTTGTTGTGTTGGAAAGCCCTCTCAGATATCTTTCTGATGGCATGTCATTTGCATGTTTTGAATAAGATTTTGACTACAAATCAACAGATATCTGGCCTGCACCTTTTTTCCCAGATCGGTGTTACATTTTTGTACATAAATAGTTTTCTGTAACTCTCTTTTTCATGAAATTTGTGCCATTAGAGAGCTCTCTCAGAACCCCTTGCAAAGATATTTGTTTGTTTTTTTTTTTTTTTTTTTTTTTTTTTTTTGGGAGAACTTTTCTTATTAAATTAAGCGAATAACAATGGTACAAAGTGAGTGAAGAGGAAGAGAAACTGCCCCGAATAGGCAGCAATACCCTACCACCCCGTCATCCCCTCAACAATTACTGAACAAAATGCCCATCAATATCTACTATCCCCAGGAAGTCTCGCCATAGATGGCGAACTTCCGCTCCGCCAACCCTGGAAACACCAGAAAGCTCTGGAACAGTCTGTACCTCAAGCGGGGAATCAAAGAGGCTGAAGGCTACTGAACCCCCTGGAACACCCACAACCGCCACCGTCTCCAGATCAGCCATACAAACCAGGCCACACAGAGGTGCAAGACTTGCTTACGCGGCTGAGGCCAAGCACCTGGATACACATGCAGCAACAACTGCTGGCTGGTCAATCGAACCCGGAACCGAGCCTGAACCCAGTCCCAGGCTACCTGCAAGTGTGGGCAGAGGACCAGACAATGCTCCACCGTCTCACGACGAAGACCACAACTGGGGCACAGCGACTCACTCTCGGCCGAAACCTACTCACCAGGGCATTCACCCTGATACACCGATGCACCACCTGCCACAAGAGCACCCTAACCTTTGGCGGGGGAAGGGTACTCCATGTCCACACCCAGACGGAGCGCCATCGAGAGCCCAGAAGCTGCAAAGACCACTTGCCAGAAGGGGGCAAAGTGTCATGGATGACCAACGTTCGGTAGGCAGACCGCACAAAGCATGAAGCATCCACATTAGGATGAACCTTCCAAACCTGCACCACCACACCATCCTGCAGTAATACTGGTACGTGCAATGGAATGTGACGGGCCACCTGCTCCCAAATAGACTGGTCACTGGCCCTCAAGCAGAACTGGGCCCGGAAGAACGCCCATGATGCAACCTGGCCACCCCAATACCAAGTTTCCAACGTGAGCACCCCAGCCCGCCTCCACTGGGCCTGCATCCGGGCATGCACAGTGGCGGCCAGGGGCAGGTGCGCTGGAGGCAAAGGAACCCACAAGAAGGGCGAAGAGTGATGAAACACTGAGGCAGGGTCCAACTGAAACAATACCCGCACATGGTCCCATGCCCGCAACACCCCAGTGAGAAAGGGGGAAGCGTGCAGGAAAGGCTTAAGTCCATACAACAAAGCCCATGGCAACTCCACATGCACATAAGGCTTCCTGAATGCCACACAATGGCGAAGGGACTGCAGCAGCAATGCCGCACCTGGTGAGGAGACATCTCCCTGCAGAAGACTCCACACAAACTTGGAGACCAACACCTTGTTGTGCAATGCCAAGTCCAGAATGGCCAAACTACCGTCCTCCCGGGGGCGGATTCACTTCCACCACGCCACCTTGACCACCGCCCCCTCGTCATCCCCTCCCCATACAAAATTACGGACCATCCAGTCCAACGACTGTATCTTCCCCTCAGGAGTTAACATGACGGAAGCCGTGTACACATGCGTGCTACAAAGCACCGACTTGGCCACTGTTACCCTCCCTGCCATAGACAGCTTACTGCCCTTCCACCAGTTAAGGTGCTTCTGGAGCCCCTGCAAAATGTCATCCCATACCCGCCCCATGGAGACATCCCCTCCAAAGGGAATCCCAACAGCCTCGTACACGCATCGCCTGGGAGGACCTTCCACGGAAAGAGAGCCAGGCAAGGGGGAGGCGGAGTCAACAAGGCCCACAATACCGAGCACTTTCCCCAATTCAGGAGAATGCCCGAGGCCAGAGAGAAAGTGTCGAGCAGGCCCTTTGCATTACGCAAATTCCTCTCCTCTTCCACCAAGAAGAAGAAGATATCATCAGCAAACTGGTTGAGGATCTGCTGGCTGCCATCCTGCATCCATAACCCATCTATCACTCCTTCTGCTACAGCAGTTAACAATAGCTGAGACAAGGCTTCCGCTACAATCGTGAACAAGAACGTGGCCAACGGGCACCCCTGACGCACCCCTCTGCCTAAGGGCTCACCCTGAGAAGAAGGCCGAGGGCTCACTCTGACACGCCACGATAGCTCGGGCCGACCTATGCAGCTTCATGACGGTTTCTGTGAAGCGTGGGCCACAGCCCAATGCCAGCATCATAGCAGACAGAAACTCCCAACGCACACTATCATAAGCCTTGGCAAAATCTAGCTTCAAGTACGCGATGCCTTGCCCTGTTCTTCTGGCCCAAGACATGCCTTCATAGGCCGTTGCCACATTCGTCAAAATATTCCTCCCAGGGACAAACCCCGACTGGACACTGCTAATGGAGGAGGACAGCACCGGCTTAAACTTCTCTGCCAGAGCTTTTGCAATAATCTTGTACACTGAGGACAACAAGGAGATAGGCCGCCAGTCACCAATGGTGGAGGGCTGCTTCACTTTGGGAATAAGAGAAATGCACGCGGTATTGTGAATCCGATCAAGCTGCGAAGACTGCAGCAACTCAAGATAAACCTGGTACACCGACTCCCCGGCCCAGTCCCAATAAGTCTGGAAGAACTCAACCGGAATGCCATCCAGCCCAGGACACTTATCCTTAGCCATACACATACAAGCCTCAGCCAGATCCTCTCTCGAGAGCTGCTGCTCCAAACTCTCACGCTGATGGGGTGCAATAGAAGGCATAACAGCCGCCAAGACCAGCTTCTGCATCTCCTGCACATAGGGGAGCACACGTTGCGCAAAGAACCCCGAGAAGTGTGTGTGCACATAACTCCGTAACTCAGAAGGGTCCTCCAATGTCCGAACATCAGGCAAAGCAAGGGATGCCATAGATGCAGTATACCGCTTCTGCCTGGCTGCCCGAAAGAAAACGGATGAACTCGTATCCCCTTGCCTCAGCCAGGTGAGCTTTCACCCGAGCCTCTCAAACCTTAACCTACTCCAAGGTGCTGATTTGCTGCAACACCACATTCTCCCTAAGACCATCCGAAGAGTGCGCCCTAATTCCCTCCAACTCCTGATAGAGGGCATGCAACTCCTGCCGCTCCTGCTGCACACGCTGCCTCCCAAACTCCTTAGCAAAGTGCTTCACCATAGCAAGTGCCATCACCATGCCTGCCATACCCCCTTGGGAGGAAAAAGTATCCATCCACACCTCCTGGCACTTCGCCGAGAACTCCACATCCTTCAAGAGGCGGGTGTTCAACCGAAACACCGTCCTAGAGGGCCGAGGAACAACATCACCTCGCCTAGATACCATCTGAGGGTAGTGGTCAGAGACTGAGAAGGCCAAAATATTCTGCCTGCACAAAGAGGGCGCACCATCCAGAGCAGAAGGTGAGGCGTAACACCGGTCATGCCGAGCGTACGCACGGCCCACGCCAACCTGCCGATTACAGTAGGTGAAAGATGAATCACCTGGCACCTATACCAGAGCGCCATCCTGCATCAGGCATGACCATTGATCCATCTCAAAGCCCTGCACCACCTGCATGTCTGGGCCAGTACAATCCGCAGCACTCTCCACCATATTAAAATCTCCAAACAGTAGCCACGCGACCTGCAACCCTCCAAGGCTTCGCAGCTTGTGCCTGATAGTGGCCCATAACGCGCCTCGACGAGACGGCTGATTCGGAGCATAGACATTCACAATCCCCCACTCCTGGCCCCTTTCTAACCACTTGATAATTGTCCAGCGGCCAAACTTGTCAGCAGCCGAATACGTGACCTGCACATCCATCCTCCATGCAATCAAAGTACCCCCACTAGTTCGCCCCGAGGACGAAGCAACATCAGCAAACTGGCGGCCCACCATATCCATCAAACGGGACATAACCCCTCTGTGGCATTTGTGCTCCTGAAGACACACAATATCCGGGCGCATCTGCCACAGTGCCAAGGAGATACGAGCCCTCTTGCCACCAGAGGACCGCACCCCCCGCACGTTCCAACTCAAGAGCGATCTATTCATCCCGGAGAAGGATGAACCCCCGCCTGCCTGCCCGAGCCATCCAACGCATCCAGACCATCATCCAGGGCCAGAGGGTTCATCGCACCAACTTGCTCGATCTCAACAGCCCAAGACTTGCGGCGAGCTCCCCCACCCGGCTGCTGCCTGCCCTGCTACCTAGCGTCACCATCATCCCCTCCACCAGCATCCTGAACCGCATCATCCTGATCATCCCCTAAAGGCACAGCCATGCTGCCACCACCCCAGCCCAGAGCGGAGCCACCATGGCCAAAATCCCACGCCCCAAATCAAAGCCTCCACGGCCAACCACAGCATCACCTCGGCCTACCACAACACCACCTTGGCCACCTCGGCCCGCCAATCCTCCCCGTCCCCTAGCCAGGCCCCCACGACCCCCTCCTACACCATGACATTTGCAACAGCACCAGAGGGAGGACAACCCTGAGCCACACTACCAGCAACATCTTGAGCCACACGCTCAGCAAACTCCACATCCCCCTGCTCCACAGGCACATCATCAGCCACAGGGACCTCACCCACCACCAAAACAGGATCAGCTGGCAGCTCCACAGAGGGAAACATACGTTGAATTTCTTCGCCATTCATAAATGCACGAATTCATTAATTTGAGAAATTCAAGCTCTTTTGAGAATTTTGAGCTAGCTAGCTGGACTCCCATGCTTA
>JAANSK020218088.1:0-14335 GCA_011763485.2 Isoetes engelmannii
AACGAGATATGGGGTGAAGCTCCAAAAAACAGAAGAGGATTCAAGGAAGGGAGAATCCAGAACGCATGGAAAGATGATTTTTTCAAATATTATGAATTGGTTTATGGCAAGAAACAGGTTTCAAACCACTATATTTCTACCTATTTTGCCAGAGCATTTGCTCTTCACTTGAAGGGACGGCTTGTTGATTGGATGGACATGGCTAGGACCGCCAAAGATCTTGCCAAAGTTTCAGCATACCCCTTCCACCAAATACGTGCTGTACCCGTGAGATTGGTCAACCCTCCCAATATCATGCTCCGTCATCCCATAAGAGTTCCCGAATTCTCGCATCTCATCCAACCAGGACTCAACGTCCATATCGGACCTGCTCTTTCCAGAAAACTACGTAGGTTTGCGGTTCTTCCAAGTACTTGTCATAGCAGAATCCACGGTTTTCTGATAGTCCTTACTGGTGGACTTATGTGCTCCCACCTCAGACCCAGAGGACTGAGAGGTGTACGAAGAATCCGTGGTAGAGCCAGAACTCACAAATGGCCTGGGGAGCTTCGGAGGCCCATGCCTATGGCGTGCTCCATTTGCTAGAGGGGTGGCAGCCTGTGCTCTAGGCGAGGGAACCTGTGGCTCAAATTCCTGAAGAATAGGGGGCACCTGTCCTTGCAGCATATAAGCATGTAACTCGGCTACCTGCCTCTTCATGATTGTCATCTCTTGTTCTAGGGTTAAATAGTCGGGGTCAACAGGGTTGGTCCAGTCAGCATTGTAGACCCCGTCTATAAAGAGAAAAAGAGGCTGGTTATAGAGAAGGCTTGCATATGTGATATTCAATAGTTCCTGGAATTAAAACTTGAATAACATATACAAAGCATGATCTAGCCAATCAATTTTCCCAATATCCCATTCAAGAGACAATCATGATAATTCAGAAGAAAACTTAAAATGCCATAAGGCTACATATCAGAATAATAAAAACTTTAAAAATTTACAATTTTTATGTGTTTAACAACTCATGAGCTGGGTCCAACACCAGAAGAATCCTGAGGAGGCTCCGAAGGAGGTGGTTGATGTCGTAGCAGGGTAACAGCAGGATCAATCGTAAGGGCAGCCTGGGTAACAACTTTCGGTGGCAAAAAGGTAGCAAGGGGCGCATCTGTGACCATTTTCATACTCATCCAGCCAGCCACATCGTGGCCCAATGCAACCAAGGCCAAATCACGATGGATCAAAGTAATAATGAGTTGCTGACTATTAATCTTAACATGGCCCGCCGCTCCAGAGAGAGCTCTGAGTGCCCACTATGATGCCTCTGCCTCTTCAGCCAATTGCTGTACAACAAACAAGACATGTCCTTGCTTGAAAGCTCAAAGGAAAAAGCGGGGAAGGTGATTACCTAATGCCTTAATGGTGCCTTGATTGGGGAGTTGAATTTCCCGCTCAAGATCAATAGTTAAGGCGTCTTCCTCAGCCTCTTCCTTATTCTCTTGCATCTGCTGCTTAGTGTCTTCTGTTAAAGATTCACCCTCCTTCTGTAGAGACATTAACGGCGTTGATGTTGGGAACATGGGGACCTATAGCAGAAAAAGCTGCGTCCTCGGGCTCGGAGGGAGGACCTTCCAACAGAAAATTGCGCAAGCTAAGTAAGGTGTCGATAGGATCAAATTCCTCAAAATGTTAACTCAAGGCTTGTTGTACCGGCGGTGGAAGCTCGGGGGTCGCATAACTGATCCATGCAATACTCGGCTAGCTTATACAAGATGTCAGCTCCGGCGCGAGAGCGAAAAGTTCCCCTTGCCTTGTATATCCCCAGAATGTCATCAAGGAGGAGATACTCTTGTCCATTAACATAGACGGTAGGCAGCAAATCTACGCCAGCAGGCCTGTATCCCCGACCCCAATGGGGTGGCAACTCCTGAGCTAGCTGCTTCCATCTGTGTAATCATCATGATTAATATATTCCTCTTCCTCTTGGTCTTCAGAAGTAGTTGGCTGGTCCATTTGGTCTTCTTTCACCCCACCCTACATATACCTATCCATTAGTATGGCTAGGGCAAAACTAACATCAAAGAAGACATCACCTTCATGGTGCAGAATGGGTTGGCCTCGCCCTCGTCGAAAAATGCCATAAACTATGTGGGAGGCTGTGGTATCTACTCTCAGCATCTGGATGACTTAAGCTTTCTTTAAGTAAGGCATTGGAGGGTCGCCCAACTCCCTGATGTAGCTTCCCATCTGAATTTTTCCCATCTGAATCGAAGGTACCATCTCCCTGGTGTAGAACTCTACCCACGGAGCATACACCGGGTTTGCTTGCATGTTTGATACAAGATCAACTTTTTGCAGCAAAAGAACATCAAGAAGATGGCACCTGGGGATCCCAATGCTCGCCTGCCATGTACCATGCAAGGCGGTTGCTGGAGGACATAGGACTCACGTGCGGCATGATGAAGTAAAAAGGCCCTGGGGTCTCTGAGGAAGAAGGTAGGGCGCAAATACTCGTTGAGGAAGTAATGGGGAACACAGGCTTTTATTATAAAAGTTAGGTCAGGTCGTTGTTAAGCACTATTCACTTTTACTTTAAATAATAAAAAAAAAAAACAGTTAAAAATAATGACATGCAACTGCAGTATATCTGAAAAGTAACTTGTATTTACTCGGTGTATACACAAAAGGTTTACAATACAACAAGTAACATTTGCATACTATCTAATAATGTGAATCCCCTTGAATCCATCGAGCTAGATGCAGATCTTTGGGCATAATAATAACGCGCTTAGCGTGAATGGCACAAAGATTTGCATCTAATGCGCTTAGCGTGAATGGCACAACGATTTGCATCTCCAAAAAGAGAAACTAGATAAGCTTTGGCAGCCTCTTGCAATGCCAGGATAGAGATGAGCTAGAAGCGGAGGTCAGGCTTGAACTCCTGGGCAATCTCTCGTACTAGTCGCTTGAGTGGTAGCTTGCGTATCAGAAGTTCAGTAGACTTTTGGTACTTACGGATCTCTCTAGCTACCGTACCTGGTTTGAATATGTGAGGTTTGTTCTTAGAGGTTTTGGCAGCTACTTGGGGCCGAACTCTGTCAACAATGGTATGCCTCAAGGCGATAGACCTAGCCTGCACAGAATTACCAATGGCCTGGAGATCTGCCTTATAGTTCTTCTTCAGCTTCGTCGGAGTAGACTTATGCTTCCTCCTGGGTTTGGGGTTGCTAGAGCTTGCCTCGGCTGGTGTGGAACTTCCTGGATTAAGATTACTAATCTGAGTCCTCCTAGCCCATTCCGCCATATATCGAACGGGCTTGATCTTTATATCTGCTTCTATTGGGGTCGAAAACCCCACTGGATAATCATCAGGGATATTTTCCCATCTGAATTTTTGTGTAGCTTCCACAAAGTACTCGGGGATGTAATAGCTTTCACCTTCATAGATACACTCCCCATCTCCCAAGTACACATAAGCTCTGCCCCGGGCTTTCACATCCTCTTTGGCGACTTCAACTGCATCCGAGGCCTCAGCCAGATCCATGACCTTAGCAGCTTCTTCCCTTGCCAGTTCGATAAAGACGTCTCTTCGGAAGGAGAAGGTACATACTTGACAAGGGTCTTAACATCATCAGGACGGTACTCAAGAGTGTAGTTCTGATCTATAGAGTTTAGCTTTCTGAGAAACAAGGCAGTATGGTGAAAGATGGAGAAAGGAATAGGTTTACCGATGACGAATCTCTACAGCAACTGGTTGAGGAAGACCTCTGTGGTGGCGAGATCCTCTGCTAACTTCTCACCTAAGGTAGCCATGAGTAGCTCGACCGTCATGACTTTGGGTGAAATAGTTTGGCATGTTCTCGCCATAGGTGAAGGACAAGGTTGCATGCAAGCAGGGTTGTGCAAAGAGGGCGGCTATGACAGAGTAAGCGAAGGGGCAGCGGCGATGGTGAGGAAAGCTTGGAGTCTGGTGGCTATGGTGGACGCTGGAGGTCGGGCGGCTATGGCGACGCCGCTCACAAGAAAAATTCAAAGCAAAAAAATAAGGACGTTTAAACTTTAAGCTAGGTTTCAAACAAAAAAACAATTAAAAAAAAAAATTGTATAGCACAAATACGCGCGAGCGTATGTTGCGCTCTAGGCCAAATACGAGCTCCAAATGAGATTTCCAGACTCCAAAGTGGCTGGGAGCGCAACATGCTAGCCCAAGCCCACTAGGAGAGATTCTAATAGGGCTTTTGGGTGGTCCTAGCTAATTCGAGTACCCCTAACACGCTCGCGCCGAAATTTTTTCCATCCAAGCTATGTACGTGAAGTTATGACCACTCAAAGTCTAGACCTAGGTTAGCCTATTTACAGTCTACACGGTCCATCTACATGGCCATGGCCAGTGCTATGATCCGGTCTACCATGATCATGGCTCTGATACCACTGTGACGCTCCCTGGATCTATACGATGCTCCCATTGTATAGGTACGGGAAATACCCCTTCTCAGTAGCTCCCTACTGAGTCAGGCCTCCGTCTACCCCGGGCTACTCGGGATGAGCAAGTACCCGAAGGAAGGACACGGAGGTGTCATTGGGTACCCATTCCTTCCATGGGACATCCTATGCGGCGGAAGCGTACATACATGTTAGCACAAGCACAATATACAATAATATGCCAGTGGTGGCCCCTCCATCATCCCACTAATCATCATACATGATAATACATAAAAAATATACATAAAAGAAAGCTCTACCCTGGGTTTGACGCAATGAGGTCGCTGATGGCCGGGGTCTCAGAATACAACAGACAGAGTCATGACAATGGTGTTGGCTGGCATAGGAACATTGGCTAGGGTAGTCCACTTCATCCGCCCCTCCTGTGCACACTTTACAGATAGGTTGAGATGTGTTATGGTGTGATTATAGCCTTTTGGAGACGTAATCTCATGGAATCACCCAACGAGACTACTCCAGGTTGCATCTCCCCGGTTCGATGAGGCAAAAGGGGACGAATCCCCTCCAGGATATTACAGTTCCATAGGTGTGCTAGAGAATGTGGCTACCATACGGCCTAACCACACCCGTACCCAACTTAACCCCCCAAATCTCTAGGTCGAGCCACTGAACGGCCGACTCGCACCCATCGAGCCCGAAGCCACCAAACGGCCGACTTCGAACCCAGGAGGTGTCGGACCCATACCAGGCCCACACTCAGTGACCGACTATATAAGCCTAGCACACTGTAGGGGCCTCAGTAGCTGCGCTCAGCAAGGCCCCACCCCCACTTCTCCATTATGCCCATTTTCTGGTGCTAAATCACATCATAAAAGCTACAGCCCGGTGGGCTATATGCACAGGCCGCAATTATTGGGATTTTAGGGGGTTCTATCTAGGAGCATACTACTAGCAATCTAGAGGCTTTTTTAGGTCTCTACCCCCTTAATTCCCCAAGCACAAGAGGTGCATCATAGAACTACCTTAATCAATCCATCCATAACCTCAATAACAAGAGATTTTACCATACATCTATCCAAACAACGGTCAGTTAAGCAAAGACAACTAGATCAGCTATCTACTAACCGGTATCATCACTCGATCCGTTAGCTCTACTCATCCTTGCTCAGCTGGTCGATCCTTCTCCAAGTTCAGCTCCTCCTCCCCCAAATTGATTTGGGGCAAATTGGAGTCCAATTTGGTTAAGACCATAATTAGCAGGTTTAGCCTGGCCAATCGAATTTGGCTAGGTGGAATTGCTAGATCTAGATATCTAATTAATTAACTAATTTATTAGCACTTAGTTAATTGATTGATTAGTTTAGCTTTTAATATTTCAAGTGGCAAATTAGCATAACTAATTGTCGCTAATGAATAATTAATAGTACCCATGTATTATTAATTATTCATGGTGACGTGGCATGTATTTATACCCGTACAAATACCTGGAACGTCACCGATTCCACGCCACCAAAATATTTCGGTGTGTGATTCCGTCGGACGGGTAAAATTAGGTGTGTTTCCTGTCGGCAGAATACGGAAGTGGTGATTCCGTCCAGTAGGATTGGTCGTTGGTGATTCCATCCGGAGGTATTGTTTGGACGGCCAGGATGGGCCGCGCCGACGAACAACTACGATAGCTCAGGAGGGACCTGGATGAGTCAGGTACCTGAAGCGAAGCGGGTAGAACGGAACCCGTTGGGGAGAACTCGGTGATTCCTCGGGGAGGTAGGCGCAGCGATGGAATCACCAAAATAAGGGTAAACTATTTTCACCCAATATATATACTACTATCAACATCCCATAAGACATTTGACGGCTCCTTGAATGCCCCTAACAAGAGTTGAACACAATCTCATAAGTACTAGCCACCAACCACATGAGGGTTATCAATATTGGACCATTGTCTTATTCTGGACCCTCTTAAAATGGACAAATCTTCGATCGTGGATATTGTGTCAATTCAAACCATTAAATGAAGTGTGATTTGATCCACAACTGGGCACTTGAATGACCCTTTCTGTTTATTGTTAGACCCATTATAAAATTTCCTTGTGCAATTGGTCTATTATAACGGATCCTTTATATTGTTTATAGAATAGAATAGAATAGAATAGAATAGAATAGAATAGAATAGAATAGAATAATATTTTTATCGTCTACGGAGACCAATTGACCTATGGGACTCATATGAAGAGAAAACAACAGTGCATTACAGAAAGACATAGACATTTAATGCATCGAACATAAACATTCAATGCATTGAACATGCTAGTAATTCAATATTCCCTCGTTATTCTATGAAACAAAAAACTTTTTTCAAGGAGACAAGCATATAACATGGGAACTGGGTCGCTCAATCCGCCTCCGGAATGGAAAACGGCGGGAATAGGTAATCTCTGTGGCAAACCCTCTGCGACCCAAGTTTCATCATGTGGAGGCATGAAACTGGGTCGCAATTCCAGGACCCGTTCCCCACTCCCGCCAGTCACGGGGCCCCTGGAATCAACTCCCCAGATGCCATGTTCCCATACATAATAAGACAAGACATGGCATGGTAATCATCTACCCATTCAGTCTGGCCTCCATAATGCTTCCATATATGGCCATAATTTGCCAGGTGGATAACAATATATAAACTAGTCATTTTGAGGACTTTCTATCCTTCCTTCCCTTCAATGTTGGAAAGGCACATTAATGTGCATATCGCAATCAATAAGTTATGCGTGACGTTAAAACTACTATCCGTCTTATTGTATCTTCGGGACAATATCTAGTAAAAAGACTAAGGCAAAGGACCCTTAAGAAGTCAACTAAGGAAGGGAAAAAAAAAAAGGGAGGAAAGCAAAGAATAGAAAATTAAGCTTCTAAGCATGGTTCATGCAGCAAGCTAAACTTCAGCAAGCCACCTGCTCAAACAGCAGCCAAAACAGTATTTGTGGAGCTCATGAGTCATTTAAACATTTCATAAATCTATCTTCTATATGCATGTTTGCATGAAAAGGTAGTTGTGGCATGAAAGTTGCTAATGGCACTAAAAAACTAGATTAATCCTATGCTTTCAATTCTGTTCAATTCTTATTTTGGTGTTTAATTACAGCTAGCAATCAAGGGTTCAATTGATGGAATAAATATATTACAGATGTTTAGTTCCCCAACACTAAAGCGGTAGGAACTCTTGGGTCATATTTTCAGGAGGTTCTTGACAAACGTCATTGGCTCTGTCCCACTCCCTTGTGAAGATCTCCACTTTGATTACTTAGCTGGGGTGACACCCCCTTGTTTTATATACCAGCAAGCGCATTGCCGCCACGATTTTTCCCCAAATGGGTTTTTTTCACCCGGGCCGTAATACGCTTGCTATTTGTCTTGTACAGGTCCATAGCCCAATTGGCCTCATGGACGATAAACATCTTATTCTATTTATTCTATTCTTAACTCATTTTGCAAAAAAAAATTGTAATTTTTTTCTACCATGCACAAAGGTTGGTAACGAAATGTTTTTACCATCAGTACGAAGGAAGCTTCGAGGAAAGAGCCATACACAAACAAAACATAATCTCAGCATAAAAATAGGAAGGAATCCTGTCATTTCATCCGGATGAGTACGGCGATGTCCTTCTGAAACAGACGGAGATGGCTCTGCTGAAGCCAACAAAAAAGGCATGTCACAGAGTACTTTGCATGCATGATTTCGGGTCATGGCTATGGTGAACACCACGTGGTCCACTTTACTCATATCATCCTAGAAGTATCACTCCGCAATGCAAGAAAACCCAATGCTTCGAATTGGGTGGATCCAATTTTACTGCAGCGGCAAGGTGTTGATCTTTCCTTTGTGAGCGCATTCCTTTTTCTCTTTCGTACATGATTTTCTTGCACTTGGCATATTTGCTGCCTTTTGTCCACACCCAAACCTGCATGTTTGATTCTTTATAAGCAGAGCATAATACGCAGGCCATATCTGCAGATGGTTGTCTTATCCCATGCAGCTTCCCAGAAGGTTCTTTGATCTCCATCAATAACTACCGGATCAGATATGGCGCCTTAGCTAACCAAACTCGACATGTATTACCCCGCCTTCATTATCCCGGATAGGGTCTGAAGAATTCTTCGGCACTGCAGATGTGTAAGCTTGATTCCGACCAACATGGCTTGCAACCGAGATTATGTTCTTCTTGCAGGTATTTCACCTTTCTATTAAGTAGTGCTTTCTTGTATTTCCTTGACTCTATGCCAATTTGGATTATAATTGTTCATAGAATGTTTGTTCATATCACTAGTCGGTTTTTACTTCATGATTTTGTTGAAACTGCATAAGAATTCGATTTGTGCAGAATCGGGAGCAGCTTCAGAGGCTATAGACATTGTAGAAAATGAGGGGAGCAATTTTCATATCAATTCCCATACTTTGGCTGCAATTGTTCAGGAACATAATCATTCGTTGTTGAAACACTTTGGAGGAGTTTATGGCATTGCGGGCAAGCTCAAGGTCTGCCTTGAAGCAGGGGTTAAATGCAATGATTCAGAAATTGATAGGAGGAAGAAGGTTTATGGATCAAACACATATTTGGAGTCACCTTTCAAATCCTTCTGGTCCTACTTATGGGATGCCATGCAAGATCTCATGCTTATAGTTCTGGCAGTCTGTGCATTTGTCTCTATTGTGGTTGGAACCATTACAGAAGGCTGGAAGACTGGATGGTGTGATGGAGGAGGTATTGTTCTAAGCATCTTCCTTGTTCTTACTGTCACTGCTGCCAGTGATTACCAACAGTCTCTGCAATTTCGAGAACTGGACAAAGAAAAGAAGAAAATTTTAATCCAGGTGACTAGAGATAGTTGTAGACAGAAGGTTCCTATTCATGATCTTGTTGTGGGAGATGTTGTGCATTTGTCAGTTGGAGATCAAGTTCCTGCTGATGGTCTTTTCATTGCGGGATATTCGCTTGTAATTGATGAATCCTCAATGACTGGAGAGAGTGGTCCTCAGCTTAAGAATGAGGATGCGCCTTTTCTTATGTCAGGTACCAAAGTTCAAGATGGATCTGCTAAAATGCTGGTCACTGGAGTTGGTATGCAAACTGAATGGGGACATGCAATGTCTGTCCTGGGAGGGGAGGAAACTGCAACTCCCTTGGAAGTGAAGCTTGGGGCATTAGCCACATTGATTGGCAAAATTGGAATGCTCTTTGGAATGTGTACATTCCTTGTTCTAGCCATTAAATTCTTTGTTCACAAAAGAGATTTGAGACATTGGTCTGGGTTTGACATTATGACCATCATAAACTTTTTCGCAACCGCAGTGACTATCATAGTGGTGGCAGTTCCAGAAGGTCTTCCTCTAGCAGTGACACTCTCCCTTGCTTATGCCATGAGGAGGATGATGGCACAAAAAGCCCTTGTTAGACATCTCTCAGCCTGTGAAACAATGGGATCTGCATCCTGCATTTGTAGTGATAAAACGGGGACTTTGACAACCAACCAAATGGTTGTTGTGAAGTCATGGCTGTTTGGGGCCACTTATCAACTTGACAGAAAGTTTCATCTTTCGGATGCTGCTCATCATGTTCTCTTGGAGGGGATCTTGCAAAACACGAGTGGTGATATTTCTCGAGCTCCTGATGGGAACCCTATTTTGATAGGATCCCCCACAGAGATTGCAATGTTGGGTTTTGGACTGTGGCTTTGCAGTAACTTTAAGGCACCGGCTCCAAACTCTGAAATTGTGCTGGTTGAACCTTTCAATTCCTCCAAGAAAAAGATGGGTATTATTATCAAGTTAAGCGATGGCCACTTCCGTGCACACTGGAAAGGGGCATCTGAGATCGTTTTATCTAAGTGTGATAAAGTGATGAATAATGATGGAAGCCTTACTCTAATAGATGAGTCCAAATACTGGGAGCTGAGAGGAGTGATTAAGGGACTTGCAGATGAAGGTCTTCGAACATTGTGTCTTGCTTTTAAGGACTTGTCTTGTGCGGACAAATCCATTCCAGAAAATGGTCTTGTATGTATGGCCATTGTAGGAATCAAGGATCCTGTGCGATCTGGGGTTAAAGAGGCTGTCACGCTTTGTTATTCAGCTGGTATCAAAGTTAGAATGATCACTGGGGATAACCTGCATACAGCAATAGCCATTGCAAGAGAATGTGGTATTCTAACAGATGGTGATGCAGTCGAGGGTCCTGAGTTCCGGCGATGGAGTTCAGATGAGATAAGAAGACGAATACCAAGATTACAAGTATTGCCTCTAGTCCTAAAGCAAATAATCATTTTTTGAAATGCTTGGGCCTGATGATATCCATGAACTTTAACCATAAGTCTCGTTAATGAATGTTTTGGGCAATGATTTGAGCAGGTAATTGCTCGTTCATCTCCTTCTGACAAGCATAAGCTTGTCAAGGAGTTGCGTGCCATGGGCGAGATAGTTGCTGTTACTGGAGATGGAACAAATGATGCTTCTGCATTGTATGAAGCTGATGTTGGAATAGCAATGGGGATCTCTGGAACTGAGGTATGGTAGATGAATCATCCCCCTGACTAGTCAATTTACCTGATTGTTTCATGTACTTGGATACAAAACCTTATAGAATGACAATTTTTTTGTGGTTCCTTGATCAATATCCTTTATACTTCAGGTCGCAAAGGAAAGTTCTGACATTATTATTCTTGACGACAACTTTGCTTCAATTGTGAATGTTGCAAAATGGGGTCGTTCAGTCTATGTCAACATTCAAAAATTTGTGCAGTTTCAGCTGACAGTAAACCTTGTGGCCCTAGTCCTGAATTTTGCTTCTGCCTGCTTCAAGGGTATCCTTCAATACCTAGTATTTTTTTATTTGCCTCACCTTGCAACTTAATTTGTGCTCCATATTCTGCAGGAAGTGTGCCTTTGACAATTGTGCAGCTCCTTTGGGTGAACCTAATAATGGACACAATGGGTGCCCTGGCACTCGCTACTGATCCACCAAATGATGATTTGATGAAAAGAGTGCCTATTGGGAGAAAGGAGGTCTTCATCAGCAAGGTGATGTGGCGCAATATTTATGCACAGGCTACTTACCAGCTCCTTGTCCTTACCTTGCTACAACACAAAGGAGTTAAAGTGCTTCATATCACAGGTAGGAATGCTCATGAAGTGCTAAGAACAATGATATTCAATACCTTTGTCTTCTGCCAGGTATAAGTCTTTCTTGCCGTTTGAATTGAATTATGTGTGTTTCAAATAACATTAACCATGTCTTTTGTTTTCATATTTCAGATTTTCAATGAGTTTAATTCCCGAGAAATGGAGAAGCTAAATGTATTTAGGCACATAAACAACTGGGTGTTTATTACCATCATAGCAATAACTGTTATTGTCCAAGTTGCAATGGTTCAGCTACTCGGAAGCTTCGCAAACACAGTCCCCCTTAACAGGCAACAATGGTTCTTCAGTATTGCACTGGCTTCTTGTAGCCTGATGGTAGATTTTTTGACTAAGTTTATTCATATTATCTATAAGCAATATGCAAGGTCAAAGAGGAAAGCATATGATCATTTTCTTCTATCCAATGGTTATCAGTTGAATCCCAAAGGGATTGTATAAATCTGTAGCAAGCTCTGTATAGGTATAGATGCTTCTGTCCATGTGGCCCTTGTTGATGTTGCTGGCATCACATATTAAAAGATGCACAGATGAGGAAGTTTGGCTGAAATTTAGCATCAATAATGTGGTGACAGAGGTAATAGAGCACCACGAGTATAAAAATATACCGAATCAAGCGTTGTGTTTTTCATCTACTTCTCTTGTTCTAAATAATGTTATGCTGCTATTTTGGTAGTTCACCTTAGACCAATTCTCTGACAATCTATCAAAACTTGATGCGCTCTGAAATTATTTGGATTGAAAACAAGCTTCCCGCCAAAGATTCTTTCAGTTTCTGATTTTCATTTATATGCAAGGGCAGACCAGTTATTCACTTAACTACGACACAGCAGGCTAGTATTCAAGAAACATTTTTTCAACATCAATGAGCATAATTAAGTTATCTATCATTCAATTTTCATGTATATACATACAAGTATTCATACAAATAAAGAGGTTCTTACCGACTATGGCGAAAGCTGGCCCTCCAAAACCTAAAATGAGCTGAGTGTTTTGCGCTGTTTCAATTCTTGCCTGGATAGTGATCCACAAGCGTCAGATGTGTCGTGGTTGTCCGTTTCCTTATAACACTCTAATATGGGTGCCCTAAATCTATCCGGCTGGCCCAATAGCAACATGCCTTTGTCTGTCTCCTTATCTCACATTATCTGTTGGAAGAAATCATATCCAGGGGAAGAAGGCCGCTGAAGTTTTGGAAGGAGAAATTTCAATGGTGAGACGAATTCTCCGACGAAATTCTTAATCAGGGCAAAATTTTTGCCTGTTCAGAAGTTTTTGAAGGTGCAATTCCATTCCAGCTATGGCGATGGCTTGTATTCCGGCAGTTTTGCTTCAAAAGTTTTGAGGCAGGCTTCGTATCGAAGCTTTTTCAGGCATGCTTCTTCTTATAGAAGCTTCTTCAGACAGGCTTCCAAAGCTTCTTCAGACAGGCTTCCAAAGCTTCTTCTTACCGAAGCTTCTTTCAGCAGGCTTCTTACCGAAGCTTTTTACCAGAAACTGAGGTGGAGTAGCCGTTTTGAAGTTTCCTTGAGAAGTTTTGATGCTATGGCTTCCATTCCTGCAGTTTTGATGTTTCATTCAGAAGTTTTGAGGCTAGTTATGGCTTTCATTCCGGCAGCCTTCTTACCGAAGCCTTTTACCCTCAAAAAATACACCTAATCTGTGAAAAATCTGCAGGTACACCAAATCTGAGCATTTCATGCCAGTCCGGCGTTTTCAGCCAGTCTACCCTTGTATCGGCCATGGCTATGGTTTGCGATCCTGGCTTTTGATGGAATGAAACAGAGGCAGAGGAAGAAAACACGCAGAAACAGAGTAGAACGCAGAAGGCGGCGTCTCCCAAAATTCAGCAAAAGATTTCGTCTGTTAAAAACTCGTCGAATGAGGGCGAAATTTTGCCCTGATTAGAATTTCGTCCGGGAAGTCAGCTGAGATCAAGCTTGAACTGAGAAGCTGTGATTCGCTTCTCTGATTTTTTAGTTCCCGTGATTCGCTTCTCTGATTATCTGTTTCTGTGATCCTCTGATTCGCTTCTTTGATTTTGGCATTCTCTAATGTGATAAGGGCTTCCTGTGCATCACAATCCCCTGGCCAAGAAGCAAAATTAGCACCGTTGGTCATCCGGTGGTGTGATTCTATCCTGAGTTAGAATTATGATTTTAGAGGATTTTTGAAATGCAATTTTCCTCGTCGACAAAGCTGGGCCCGTCTCCAACGATCTTTTCATTCGGAACCTTGCAGTGCAGTAAGACACGAGCTAGGAACGGCCGCGTTTAATTGTCGGCCGAGCTAAAGGATAAGACATTTTCTCTGGGTTTAACTTGGATATATATCGGGTATGGGTGAGAATAGCTTTACCCTTGTTTTGGTGATTCCATCGCGGTGACCGCGGAATCACCAAGCCCCTACGAAGGGATTCCGTTCCCCATATCCCGTTTCAGGTACCTGACACTGTCAGGTTGTGCGATCTCAGCCGTCGGTCTACTGGGGTCAGCCTGGCCGTCCAATAGATTCTTCCCGGAGGACTCACCACTGTGGAATACTTCCTGGAGGAATCACCTCCCCGAAATATCCCACCCGACGGAATCACCATCGGTCCAAAAAATCCCTTCCGGTGGAATCACAAAAGTATTATTCCACCGGACGGAATCACCGTCCGAAATATTCTATGCGGTGAAATATCCTAAAAATATCCTAGAATATATCGGGGGGGGGGGGGGG
>JAANSK020218199.1:0-14334 GCA_011763485.2 Isoetes engelmannii
TTGAAACTCTCTCGAAAGGCTGCTATTCTCGACTCGCAAGTCGAGAATCCAGCTCTAGCATAGCGGCACGAGCAATACATGAATTTGATTACCAGGCAAGATGTCGCCCTAACTGTAGCTGCAAAATGTTCTTACAAATTACATGTGCTTTTTGAACATGTAATTTGCTAGAACATTTTACAGCTATGGTTAGAGACGAACCGTGCCTGGTAATCAAATTCATGTATAGGTGCTTGATACTGGAGCTGGGTTCTCGACTGGCGGGTCGAGAACCCATGTGTGATATAGAATGTTAGGTATGGCTGCTATTCTCGACTCGCAAGTCGAGAATCCGGCTCTAACATAGCGATACGAGCAATACATGAATTTGATTACCAGGCAAGATGTCGCCCTAACTGTAGCTACAAAATGTTCTTACAAATTACATGTGCTTTTTGAACATGTAATTTGCTAGAACATTTTACAGCTAGGGTTAGGGACGAACCGTGCCTGGTAATCAAATTCATGTATAGGTGCTTGATACTGGAGCTGGCTTCTCGACTGGCGGGTCGAGAATGGTTGTGCGATATATGTTAGGTATGGCTGCTATTCTCGACTCGAGAGTCGAGAATCCGGCCATATACAAGAAAGCTGCACGAGTAGAATGTGTTCAAAGTCCCCACTTCACCACATATCCCCCTCGGACCAATGCCCATCCGATAGCAACGGAGGAACATGGGCCAGAGTGGGAATATGTGATGAAATGGGAACTAAGCGAACATTCTAGTCTTAGCTAATATTCTAGTCTACAGTCGAGATCAGAAAGTAGATGGTCTAACTTCTCGACTCGGTAGTCGAGAATTCTAGGCAAAGGGGGTTCTCGACTCTATAGTCGAGAATGGAGGGGCTTGGCATCTCCTGGTGGAGATTTCTCGACTCGCTAGCCGAGATATTCAAGTTCTCGACTGGCGAGTCGAGAACAGAAGGCAGATGAAGTCGAACTTCTCGACTGGGTAGTCGAGAATTGAAGGCAGAGGGAGTTCTCGACTGTACAGTCTAGCAAAGTTTCCTAAAGACAGGTTATTATGGCTTATTTTGATTTATATGATTCATTTAAGGAAACCAGGGAACTGGAATTAGAAACTTAGATCATTTTGGCGAGTTTTGATTGGGTAAGGGCGGACTTTACTTTGCTGTGAAAATTGAATTCCAGATTGAACCCTTTAGGCATGGCAGAGTTGTTAATGGATCAAATGTCCAATTCTAAATTTCTGATTCATATTTATGGTTGTGGTAAGCAACCAGCATGTTTAAATTCAATTCTTGCATGAAGGCTTGCTAAATTTCTTCACTATATTTGGTTACCCACTATAATTTTGGGGATAACAAGGTGAAGGGCGAAGAGGCAAGATATCTACTAGCTTACCTGTCATCCCTCTCCACTTTACCATTATGATGCTAATGTTGGTCTGGTTGGATGCAGGTAACCACTGATATCTTCTGCTTGAAGTCTCCATTGTATAATTGTCCGTGGTGTCAAGGGTCGACAAGCTGCCGAAGTGGTGACAGCAAATGAAGTTGACCATTTAGCCATTTGGCTACATAACGTGAGATCTTTCTGATTTCTTCAAGTATTTAAGAGGGACCAGCCTTCTTCAATAATGACAGTGGATAATATGAACTTAAAGTCTATACTGATTGTTACTTTTGATGCTTAAATCTCCTAGTTTGATTCAGAATTCTACTTAGAAATTAAAATTGTTGAAAATACTTGAAATTTACATTCTTTGCATATTCTGATATAAATTTTTGAAATCTCAAATGGATAATACCTTGCTTCAAGAATCATGTGTCTAAATCGAAACTTTAGTTTGAAATATTTAATTTTTTAAATGCTGATCAGCAGATTGAATATCCTAAGGGATACCTTATACTGTGGCCTAGATACACTAGGGTGGATATTTTTGGGAATAAATTTACATCTTAGATGACTTTTTATCTTTGTTTGGAACAAAATAAAATGAAGTTTTGCTGTAAATGGAGGAGGAGGAGGAGGAAGAAGAAGAAGAAGAAGAAGAAGAAGAAGAAGAAGAAGAAGAAGAAGAAGAAGAAGAAGAAGAAGAAGCTTATAACATAACTTATAATGAACATAGACCATATGCATCAAAATTCTATAACTAGAAAGAACCTTAAATCGACCAACTAAAGTTCTCCTGCTCATTTTCATGAGGCTCATCCAAGCGTACCTGATCAAATTGCTCTTCTCTTGCATCTATGATGGAAAGCAGAGGAGCTAAATGGTGATTAGGGTGCCATTTCTTGCTCGTCAAAGGGAAATCGACTGTGAACCTAATATATACTCAAGATAAGATATGAATCTACTAAGTCATGTTGCTATGTCTACGAATTGTACAAAGAAGAATGGAAGAAAAAGGGAAAATGTATCTGCTATTCACACACGTATCTACCATTGACAATCTTCTTGTTTAGATCCATAAGAGAGTGGAAAATTCTTTTTTTCTTTCTTGCTCATCCATAAATGAAATAGATATAATACTAACGTATTTCTTGCAATAAACGAATTGCAGAAGATTGAACGCCAACAAGTTTAAACGATGGTGGGTGGCGATTCTTTTGGAATTTCAAGAAAAAACATAGTTGAGATTGGCTATTATTGAAGGATAACTAAAAAAGAATTAATAGAAGGGAAGGCTACTCCCTTTTCTTTTGGAGGAAAAGGGGGAAACTTGTTTGGCTAATGTTAAGAGAATGAGACATATTTGTATTTATGTAAGGCGATTTTTTTTTTCTTTTTAAAGAAGCCCTTATTCATATAATTCGCCACAAAAATTGTCCATACCCCTTAAAAAATCGTCGTTGGCTATGTATAGTTGTTAATTTTTTCCTTGATAGTAGAGATCACTTTTTGTTATACATTAAGCCGCAAACTGCAACTCAAAACACATGAGGACCCCGAGCATCTGCTCAAACCATGAAAACTTTGTTTATTTTTTGCACCATTTTACTATCACTATATTAATAACTATGAGCTTTTTCCATGCACTCTTTTCTATCTAACTCTACATTAAGAAAGATAGTTTGGCAACCCCTCCTATTCATGTGACAGTTTGACCACCCTCTTCCTATTCATTGGGCATCTCCATTTTTTAAGAGATTTTGTGTGATAATTGTTTTTTTCTTTTTTAAGTTTTTCAAGCTTGACCTTCCCTGTTACTTCTTTAAAGTGTTGATGCCTCAAATTCTAGGCAAAGATTGCATTTCATTTTTTTTATTATTTTGAACTTTCCTCGACAGCCTTGACCTAATATTTGAAGACCCTTGGGAAATTTATCACTAAACTTACACTAAAAACCTTCATCTTATACACCATCTCCTAGGAGGATGTACTACAACTATACTATTTTTAACATTTTTAAGGAAGGTTTTTATGGTTCCGCTACTGCTCTTCCAGTGCCATCTGTAACACTATTGCGATGCATGGCATATCCATCTATAGGCTAATTTGTGTCCTCTCTATGCGTGTCATCACCAGAATCATCATTTAGGAATTGTGCATGGCAATCTAAGTACCAACTTCACATGTGAGCATAATCAATATATAAACATATACTTTGTCATCTTCTTTTTATCATTCTTTGAGTACCACAAACAAGATATTGCCAATTTCAATATAAGTGACTAATCCAAGGCCCTTGCTCATGAACAATTGGGGCATACCTTTGGCATTAGTAAGCCACCTATCTTGAGGCCAATTTTGTCCATCTTTCATCTTTGCCACTTCATTTTTCTTGGAAAAAGTGCCTTTTGATCTCCAATTGTCGTTGCCACATTAACTGTAGTGTGCTTGACAAGAGTGACCAACTTATTGATCAGAGCAAGCATCATGAAATTGTGCTAAAGGTAGGCAAGCCCAAGTAGAGACAAAAAGGCCTGAGAAAGAAATCTTCATGTGTAGACAAACGTAAGGAGACAAAGAAGGACGGGGAATCACTTATATAAGTCAAGTGCAACCAACAACGTGTGTTCTATGTTTCTGAGTTATCAGCTAGGTATAGCTTTGGACAACGGGAAGAGGTATGTTTAAGTGCACTGTAATCAAGGATGTGCTTACCCAAAGTGGCTAAGGGACATATATATGCTGGCAAACATGTAGTAGAGGTTGGGAGATGGAGTGCTGCACACAGGGAGGGGTTGGAGGGACGCAGGGGGTGTAGGAAAGATCCAGCTTCTGAGTGTTTTATGAGTCAGACATTCTCATTGGCATCGAGTAAACATCTAGTCAACTTTGAGGCAGAATGTTTGTCATGAACCTAGTTATACTACAGGTCAAGTGACATGATTTATGCTATATATACACCTTGAAGGAATTTGCCTTATGATACTACCTATTGGTATGAACTAGGCTCGGACAATATTTATCCAGAGACACACTAGACTGTTGAGCATGGTCAGAGGGAGGTGCAGGTGTAGATATCAATGGATATGGTCTGGGAATCTATCGGCATATACTGATAAACTGTGAAATCACGGAGGAATATTCAGGTATATATTGGGTTGATAATTGGAAACCAATCTGTCCTCGAATCGAGGTAGACATGGTTGGGTATGGTATTGCCATGGTATATATCAACACCAACATATATACCATGGCGATACTCGGGTGTGTTATGTCGATAATCAGATTCACATTAAGAAGCTGGTATGCAGCTGACCATCTTTTGACCGTTGATAGGGTAAAAATAGTGTAAAATCCGGCAAATTAGGGGTGTTTTTCTCAAAAATACGGATATAAACGGCGACAGATTTGAATTTGAGGCCGGGCCCGGTGGCTACTAGCGATCTAGCCAGAGGTTTCCTATTGACGAGCTCCACGCTCGAGCGATATCACTTGGGTGGTCCGTGGTGGGTTTAGTGTCAACTGACGCGGCACATGATTCGACGGATCACACACGGACCACGAGAGAACCAGCTAGCTCTGGGTTCAAGTGGCATTTCACCCCTAACCACAACTTATCCGCATGTCTTCGCGACAACAGCGATACAGAGGGGCTCGGACTGGCTTGGACCGGCGATAGACGGTTGAGGGGAGGCCATGTGGCAGAACAAGTAGGCATGTACGATAGTGCCACGTGGAGGAAGAGACAAAAGAGAAGAAGGGGGTGAATTAAGAAGGATGGGCTTTGCTTTAGGGTAATCAATCCTGGTAAATAACGCACGGTGTCTTGTTTGAGCCACCGTAAAAAAATAAAACGCGAGTGTTTTTTTTGGCTCAAGCACGATAACACCAAAAAAAAATCGGTTAAGTAGGGTAATAAGGGTAGAGAGGCCTATCAAATCAAAAGATCCCATATTCTCCCAAAATTTATTTTTCACGTCCCATCCCAGTTTAGATCTGCGAAAGCTATTTCATAATTTCTGAACAAACCACCGTACCGTGACGACTCTCTCACTCAATCCCATCCAAAAAATTTCCCAAGGCCTTCCTTTCTGTCTTTGATTAATCCATTGTCTTGTCGTCTTCAGACGCCGCTGCTCTTCAATGAACTGGCCTGCTTTCACTTTGCAGTTATCTAACGAAGTTTAACATTCCATTTGAAGCCGGAACCTTGGAGCTCCGACACCCGCCTCCGGATTTGATTCAAGGTGGTGCAGATCGAGCTTATAACTGCCGTTTCTGGGTCGCGATTGATTGCTCATATGTGGGTTTGTGTTTTTGATTCGGGTGCTTGAGTTTTTGTGCGGAGATTTTGGACTTTCTGAACTGGATTTTCGTTTTGTGCTGCAGCGGCGGTGGATGGAACAGCTGAACCGCGAAGAAAACCTCTAAATTTTGAGTCTTAGCGGTTAACATTTGTAATATTTCTGTGTTCTCACTTATTGGGTTTGAGTTTCTGTGTGCTTTTCCTTATTGGGTGTCTGCGACGTGCTGCAGCGGCGGAGGATGATTAGAGACGATTTTTGAAGGAAAACGCTAAATTTTAAGTAAATCGACTTCGGCGAAGAAATGGCAGCATCGATGGAGGACTGGTTTCCGTCGCCATACGAAGAATCAGACTACAGATACATGCATCACGAGCTGGGGCACCAATCTGGCGCAGGAGGCTGCTACGCGGACCCGGAATCGGCCATAGCTACGGAGCAGACGCCGGACATAGCCGGACCCATCTCCAACTCCGACATCAGATCCTCCATTCTAAACCATCCCCTCTATACAGAGCTTCTGGAGGCACATATGAGCTGCAGAAAGGCAAGCTTAAGCAGCAAAACCTTCGATTGAACTATCAGACCTTTTACTACCAAATCTGACTAAATCCGTTTTTTTTGAAGGTCGGAGCTTCGCCACAGATCATGGACGAGATTGACGAGCTTCTGGAGCACCTCATCGGCTGCCAACCTCCGGCCAAGGCTTGCATTGGAGCAAATCCGGAACTGGATCAATTTATGGTGATGCAAATCCAAATTTTTTTGCTGCAGTGTTTTTGATTCATGACTCAGTTTAACTTATTCTGTTTTGTTATCCAACCAGGAGGGCTACCGTGATATGCTTGGATCGTACCGAAGTCAAATACAAAGGACTTTAGATGAAGCTCTTTCTTACTGCACTGCTGTTGGCAATGAGCTCACTTTATTCTCGCATCCAAATCTTGAGCTTCAAAATCCTGGTTAGTGTTTTTATTTTCTTGATTTTAGACCATTATTAACATGGTTATGGTAAGAATACTAACTTCAGATCCAAAAGTTTTTTGAAGAAGAAAGGTAACTTATTTGCAAAGTTATAATGGAAATTGTCTAAATTACTCTATATTTATCATACCATCTAGTTAATACTATTACCATTTCATGGTAATGGTATGGTAAGAGTATTTACTCAAAAATCTGACATCTCTACAGAATCTGTGTTCTTCGAGGACTCGCAATGGAAATAATTCAAATTGCCTTTACCGCGCCGCATCCCATGCTTACAGCCCATGCATTTCTCTTCTAATCCATGCATTTCTTGCCTGCATTTTCTATACCTTAAAACAAACCATCAATTCTTCACCTGCACCACCACACAACCAACAAATAAAAAACTCAAACACACCCCCTCGTGCTTCAAATCCTCTTTTGCTTCTTTTATTGCTTTCTTGTCTTGAAAGATGAGGACCATTAATATTTAATATACATATACACCAATCTTTTGAGCTAAAAGTGTTCATATAATTACTGTTTTTTGTCAACTGCGCTTCGGCTTCTGCGTAATCAGATCATTCTGTAGATTTGCTGTTCTTGTAAAGGTATTCTTAAAGTAGTTGTTTATTCTTAAAGCTGATTTGATGCCTATGTATGTTTGGCAGCTGAATTCGATGAAGGTTTCGATGAATACGAGTTGTTTGATGATGACATTGGTCCAATGGAAACAGACCCTGATATGGATCCCATGGCTGCTAACAGGCAACTTAAGGAAATGTTGATACAAAGGTATGGTTCATACATCAAGAACCTCAATTTTGACTGCCTGAAAACCAAGAAGAAGGGAAAGCTTCCAAAGGAAGCCAGGCAGAAACTGCTAGAATGGTGGTCTCAACATGAAGATCATCCATATCCTTCTGTAAGTGCACTCAATATTATTTCTAAACTAAATTTATGAAAAGAACATGTTAATTATATGGTTGTGGTTGCATATAACCTAAGAAGAAAAAAGAGTAATTTTTTATAGTCACTGAGAATTGATCCACCAACCTGGTGCAGGAATCCGAAAAGGCGAGCCTTGCCAAGTTAACTGAGTTAAATCCAAAGCAGATCAACAACTGGTTTATAAATCAAAGGAAAAGACATTGGCCAGCAAGAGGGACTACTACTACTGGACACACATCTCAAACTAGTCCAGATTCATCATCAATTGGAATGTAGAAGCAAGCGAAAAATAGCGCGAAAACTAGCGCAGCATATATGACTAATATTTTGTCCAATTTTGCGCGAAACTCCAGCAAATGCAAGGGATAGAAAAATCACAGCAGAATGAATCACTCAAAACTTAAACATAAACTTGTTGGATGAATATGAGCAAAACCAGTATGAATGCTGTGATGCAAGTAGCAGACAAGGATGAGTGTTTTGGTTTTTTTGGTTTTAGTTGGAGAAAAAAAATGGGTTTGTTTTGTTTGTGTGGAGTTAATAATTAAAGGTGGTTAAGGGAATGGAAGAGAAACATCTTTGAAAGGATCGAGGAACCGACCGGAATTAAGGCAGCAGTTCGGCAATGAAGAGGCGAGGCGCAGAATGATGGCGAATTCCTTGTTGGGCGAGCCCCGAGGGGCCTAGTACTACCTGGATAAATCGTCTGCTCCGATACACACAACGTGATCCCAGCAGTCGAGGTCACGCCTCAGCCTTCACGTGTCCCTCGACCCTAGTAGTTATAAAAAACTATTGCCTTCCCAAGGATCTCCTTGCCTAATTTGGTCCTTTTTTCATGTACCTTTGACATATCCTAAACCAAGAGTTCAAATAGGGGTCTCCTTCCCACAATTTCTGATTTATAAGGGGGGTTTCTCATGATCGGATCTAAACCTGAAATAATACGGAGCAAGATTTCTGGGTTCTCATGAATCAGAAGACCTTAAGTTTTTTTTTTTTAAACATCTCAGCCAATTGATGCACAAGAATGAAATTTGAGCCGATGGATCAAAATCAGGTCCAAGACCTGAGCAGAAAGTAATAAAGATGGATTAATTTTTCTCCAGGTCCAAGACCTCAGCTCAAGCAATCAGACCTCCAGAAAACCTGGTGGTTTCCATCCATGAGAAACCCCCTAAGTTAATAAGATTTGATTTGATAAAGTATATATTTGATAACGGCAAATTTTCGGTCGAAATTTTGAAGAAATAGTGTAAATGCGGCAAATTAGAGGGATTTTTCCCAAAAAACCGGTGAGTCTAAATAAAGTTTTGTATTTTTGCTGGTTAATGCAAAATTAAATTCGAGGCCTCGTATAAACATTAACATCGGTGATGAATTCCCGAGCGTCGTAAATATTGGCCAGTGTCATGTTAAAATTATATTTTTGGCAATCTAATATAGCTGTGGCATATTCGTTTATTGGCCATCGTCGTGTTAAAATCATCAGTGTTGTGTTGAAACCATCGTGTTAAAGCCATGGTATATTTCGGGCAATCTGCTATATTTGTGGTATATTTTAGCAGAGTGTTAAAACCATATGGTAAAGAACCACACTGCATTTTTCTGGGACTTTTAAAGAATTTTACAGGTCTCTCATGCTTTTGACACGATACTGTACATGGTTTTAAAAGTATACTGGCCGATATTTACTAGCTTCAATGTTGAATGCCTCTCTTTCGATCAAATATGTCAAAATTATCTCTTCTAGTAAAATATGAGGGAACTCTGAAGATGCCAAAACCCACCCTTGGCCAAGCAATGTTGTTGTTGGCGGCAGACAAGAATTTTGAGATTCCTCGAGGTGTTATGTTTTTAGGAAGCATAGTATATTATTCTTATACATATGCTGAAGTTCTATGGAATTTGGATCTAGCAATAGTATATTATTCTTATTCATATGCGAAAGTTCTATGGAATTTGGATCTAGCATAGTACATTATTCTTATTCATATTTTGAAGTTCTATAGAATTTTGATCTAGAATAGTATATAGTTCTTATTAATATGCTGAAGTTCTATGAAATTTAGATATGGTAGATCAAATCTCGTCGCATCACATGGCGGTGCCCACCATGCTACTTGCACATGCACCCCTACCGGATTCCCCCAAACATATGGCATCAAGAATGCAGGTAAGAGGGGGGTATAACATCTGATGCCTAATATCTCCATGTTTCCCACACTCATAAGTTTATACTCAGGCCTTGAGGTTCCCCAAAAACTACAGGAGACTTCACTTGGGATGACTATAAGATTGTGTTGGGAGCCAATTGTTGTCGTCCTTGTGATCCTTGGGATGACTTTAACATTATCTTGGGTGCCAATTGTTGCCATCACATGTCTTTGTTGGTCGTGATGCTAAAATTGGGCATACTTAAAATGTCTCTAATTGTGGACTTCCAGAACCTATTCTTGGCTTCTTTTGTTTTAAATGCGACGTACGAAGCATCGATGCTATATCTGCCTGTGGTGGATGAAAAAAACTACAGACTCTATTGTACATACATTAAACTACAAAACATTAGGTTTCCAGGCTAGCATCGATCAAATTAGTGTCAAAGTGTGTGTTCATAGAGGGAGTCAAGAATGCATATACATATTGAGGACTGATATAATAATGTAATAAAAATAGTCCCTCTAAAGAGAAAAGAATATGTTTCTCCACATACATTGTTATAGCATGTATGCCCTAGAGAGATTGAGTTGATATATGTGGTGCTCATACATGCACTTAATGTTACATAACTTTACATTCTCTTTCATATATTCTTACCATTCAAACAATAAGGCTTCAATAACTGGAGATGCACTGGATTATGTTTGAAAATCATAATTCTCATGAATTCTGACCCCAAGGAATATTATTCTAATTATATCACTGCATGTCAAACTACATATATAATTCATTATAGCTTAATTGGCTACAAGATACATATGTATGTACTTGGAGCCTGTCAGATGCCTTGTACAAATATGCATCAAAATAACAAGGGGAATTTAATCAATTTAAAAGATTGTTAATTCTGGCTAAATCCATATTTATGGGTACCTGGGCCATTGCCCTAGAGCATATCATAGGCTGTTGGGAATCATGCAATCCAGGCCATTGCAATGGAAATCCTAATCTCAAAGTTATAAACGATTAGAAGTACCTAGAAAACCTAAAAACAAATGATGCATACTCCATGGTAACCTCTAGATTCCGGTACACATGAAATGCATGTAATAACTATTTATTGAGCTCTGAATATGTATTAAAATCAAAGAGCAAAGGCATGTGAGAGAACATACATGTGGGTTCCATGCCTAAAAAAACACATACAATGCTGCATTGTAGTTAAAAAACAAAAATGGCTATTATAAAAACTAGCAGAAACGCAGGGTTGGGGAAAAGGTAGGATAGAAAAAACAAAGAAGAACTGGGAAAGAAGAAGAGAGGAAGCTTTGCTAAGGAACTAAACTAGGATGGCATTAGAGGTTACTATGAACCATGGTTTGATTTCTTTCTAGCAAATAAACATGTGAAACAATTAATGGACATAGTTAAGACACCTCTTGGATCATGGGATGTAAACATAAATTTACTTAGCTTACATTAGTAATCATCCCTTCTGTCAAATAAGTTGGAACGTTTTGATCACCCCTTGCTGAAAAGTTGAAGGTGCATTTGCTCCCTACAGATGCTTCTGTTTCTGCTTTAACAATTTTGGTCTTGTCCATTTCAACCTTAACCTAAGTTAGTTTTTAGTGAAATAGTTGCAAGATGGAGAAAAAATAAATACATGTTTAAGTCCAGCATGTGACACGTTTCCATACCAGGTGCCAGGTGACAATGGCAAGTTTAAGTCAGGCAATTGACATTTTCCTTTTGTGAAAGTAGCATTTAATGAAGCGTATTATATGCTTCGTATTTCTTTTGTTTGAAGCTACCGTTAGGTTGACATATACATTTTTTTGGTCAGACCAACTAATATATTAGTAGATCCAGTTTCTAGGCATGGGCTTAAAACTTACATCGCATCATTACAGTGGAGGTTGTCTTAATTTCAAGAGGGTTGATTTAAAATGTAGCATCATGAGGGTTAATCAATCACTAACCATTTCTTTTCACCTTCAAGTAAATTCATTATTATTTTCATCCTTTGTGTTCATGAAGCTCTAGTAGAAAGGAAATAATCCATTTATTTTGTAGAGGTTTCCAATGAATGATATTATGAAATGCTCTTGTATTTATCATGGAGAGCGTGAAAGTTTACAAAGCGCATTCCCAATGTTGTATCATAAGTTGTATTGATACAATTATACAAGTATTTGTGCTATGACAGACTATCAAGTCAACTGGTCAATTATCATGAAAATTTTGTGTAGGGAATTTATTTGATACGAACAAATCAAAAGGTGAAACTAGATTTAAAAAAGAAATTAAGCTTCCGACTAAAATGATCGGTAATATATGCTTTCCCTTTTTACAATCTAGTTCTATGAACAACCCTAAGAATCTATTAATATATCTGTATGATGGCGTGGATTCACCACCTCAATTCTCACGTAGCACAACATTATAGTTTCGTTGTTCGCTGATACCGCATAGGGAGCTGAGTTTGTCGTGTCTTTTCCATAATTGTCCTCCTTTTGGAGGCTCCAGAAGTGCTGGATTTGGTAATTCTCTTGGGCTTCACATAGCCATTCAAGACATTTATGAATGGCTCAAAAAGACATGTTTGAAAGTTAACAAATATGCTCCAAGCAGGGCATTATGTGTCAAACTAATGATACTTCGTCCGATTTGAGAACCACTAAACTAGTTTTGCAAAGCCAATAAGTTTGATACTTGTCCTGTTGCTTGGATTGACTACATAATTTTTTTCTCCTCGTCATTGCATAGAGTGATGCAAGCTTTAGAAATATTGTAGAACCTCAAAAACAGAAGCTGTCATGCATATTCCCTTGAATTGTATGAAGGCACAACTCGCTGGGAAGCTCCCAACGAGAGGAATCCAAAGGTGTAGTCCCCACCTTCAGTCAATCCCTCTATTGCAAGTTACGACTGTTTGAGGGCGATGTAAAAGGAGGAAACTTTCTAGAAGTCAAATTTCTCATCAATGTAAGAAAATTGCAACTTCCTTGCACTTTAATTTCCTCCTATTTAAATTTTATTTGCAACGTGTTTGCAATTTCTTCAATGACATAGTGTGTGGCTGTCTGTATTTAGAATTGCCTAGTCCCACTTGCGCAGGCAATCTCTAAAGTAATAGATATTAGTAGGGTGTTCGCAATTTCTGCAATGACATAGTGTGTGGTTATCTGTATTTAGATTACCTATTCTCACTTGCGCAGGCAATCTCTAAAGTGATGGATATTAGTAGGTTGGGATGACGCAAGACATAATTGGTATTTATCTATGTCTCATGTATTTGGTGGGAAAAAATGGTGTCAAAAACATCTCACACCCGAAAAAAAAAAAACAAAACCGTTGTGAAATGCCACTTGAAAGTTCTTCTATTTTGGCAATACAAAATAAATACGAAGTCTCATAAGAGAGACTAACAAAAAAATCCATCGCTAAGTTTGTAAGTCCTGTTTTCAAGTCGTCTTTAAGAGAAGGGCCCTTGCCAAAATATACCTTGTACCCAACATGCTTTCAGTAAAAAGAAGACGGGTGAGGATAATGTTACCCTGGTTTCGGTGATCCCGGAGGTATTTTTCCCGGCCTCCGGAATCACCCCCATTTTTCGACGGGGTCCGTTCGGGGAGCCCCGTTTTACCGTACTAACACACGTCAGTACCTCTGCATCAATCTTGGTCGTTCGTGATTTCGGCTCATCCTGGCCGTCCGCCTGCCTCCCGTCCTCCGGTATCACCATAAAAAAGTGACGGGAGATCCCCTCCTCCGGAATCACCACCCTGGTGATTCTGGAGGCCCTGGCTGATAACGGGGAAGTTATCAGCCTTTCGGCCAGATTCCGCCCTCCGGGATCCCCATGCCCTTTTTTTGCTTTTCAATGGTTAAGGGGGTTTTTTGTTTTTTCCAATGGTTAAGGGGGAATTGGGAGAATTCGAAACTCCCCTGTTTTAGATTTTCCACTCTGTTCCTCTGTTTCCTGAGATATTAAAATAGAGATCGAATCCTGGAGTGGGATGCTCCCATCGTGAGATGCCTGGGTTGAGCAGGCCCGTGGTTCAATCTACGTTTAGGAAAGGAAGAAAAAATTAAAATTAAAGGGGCCAACAAGGGGCCCTGATCAGGCCGATTGGGTGGGTGGAGATCCCGCCTTGGGGGATGGCCGTGCAGGCCGATCCCTAGGAATTGAAATTGGTAGCAGAGCGGAGGCAATCTACAGGACAGAGATTGGCTGAAAATGCCTCTGCATCAAAGATCCAGTCGTTTCCCCCATCTATAAACTCAGTCGATATCTTTAAAATCAAGATAAAGCTCCTAAGAAACGCCCGAAATTTGAAGGAAAAAACTTGACTGAAAAGGAAGACGGTATTTGCTTGCCCATCTTGCTTCTCGATTCATCTGCTGCTTATCGGTTATCACTGCAAAATCGTATGCACTAAAATTTGAAATACGCATTCAATAGCGTCAACCAGCATTCTATGAGAACAAACAGATCAAACACATCTGTAAAAGACACAGTAAATAAAAATAGATCTATAAAAGGATTGTGTC
>JAANSK020218310.1:0-14333 GCA_011763485.2 Isoetes engelmannii
CCTATTTTACGTATGTAGGGGTTTTCCCCTCCAAAAAGTCGTATACGAGGGGTTTTCTGGTGACCCCTTGCACGCACATGAGGTATCCCCATTAGTCTAGGTGCACTCCCCGGGCTTCACATGCCCTTTTATCGATAATCGCCTCCAATCCCACATTGTCCTAGATAGCACCATAGTTGATAGATATACCAAATGCTGTAGTCTTGAAGAAGCAAGTACTGTATTTGCTCTCTTGCTGTTGAAAGATGTTCTTCCATGGATGACGATGATTGCATGATATGTTCTTTGGCAACACGCTGTTTTGAGTAGATGCAAGTGGATTGTATAAAACCAAACGAATCCACATTTTTGGGCACCTTGAAAGCATGTGGCAATGAAGGAGTTATAATACTTATCAAACTTCCACAATTTCTGGAACAGTTTTGTGATGTTCCCTGCTACTAATTCTGATGTTAGAACAATGGCACAAACATCTATTGAGGATATAAAATGGGTCCCTCTCATGGCTAACTACTTTTGAAGATAAGGCAAAAAGCAGTGCAGTGCACGTCATTGTGGCTTCTCCATGGCAAAGTGTTGCATTTGGACAAAATTGATGCATTAGATTGTTTTGCAATGGTATTATGTGCCCATAGTTTCTGAGAAGGCCACAAAATGTACTATCCTGCATTAGGTTTTTGGTGGAGAGTAATCGCATCGCACATTTCCTAGAAACTAATTGGTCCAAATAAAAGATGGTAAAGAATTATTGTCAGTCAAGATGTTTGTTATAAATAAGGAGTATTAAGCTGGAAATAATATTTGCATAGAATTATTTATATTAAACTGGAAACATTATTTGCATAGAATTATTTATATTAAGCTGGAAACATTAATTGCATAGAATTATTTATTATATTTATTTTGGTTCCAATGAAAGTCTAGATTTTTAGTCTTCTTAGATGATTATCCCTTCAACATACCATCTTTTATATTATTGCTTCCCATAGTTATCCTAAAGAATAGTGATATGTTTTGAAGCGCATTGCATTGCATTATTAAGTTCTCCAATTATGACAACCATAGTAATAGTAATAGTATTAGCCAATGCATAGATATAAGTGCCCGCGAGTCCAATTTTTTTTAATTGCAAATAATACGCTTTAGAACACCTTGGGGATGCTGGAATACACATCTGTTATGGCACCAAAAATTGACTGCCACGACATGGCTAGACATACTTACACACCTAAGAGTTTATCAAATTGCGAATAGTGCTCGATATAGACACACTTCTAACATTCAAAATATTTGAACTTTGTCACGAAAATTTAAGTTTTCAAATAATAAAACAATGTGATCTCCAATTGATCAACATAAAAACATGCTTCTCTTCTTATGCGCGGCAACACAGTTTGTGCGCGACAAGGCCAACCACACGTGTTTTAGTGGCAAAAGAACTCACGTGTTGGAATATGTAATAAAGTGCATTTTAGGGTTTATAAATGGTTACGTCCTAAGGTGGTATCTGATTCCATTATACAAGCATATTTTCGGAATGAGTTGTCTCACGTGGTTCATAGTCATGATACATCATGTGTGCAATTCGAATCAATGACTTTTACATCAATTAAGATGTTATTTGTAGAAGAAGTGATGATATCACAGGAGTCTATAGGCCCTTGGTGATGTGCGACATGTGGAGTTGCATATTTAGAGTTCCATCATGAACTAAAGTACGTCAATGAACAGGGAGAAAAATTTATGTTTTATATATATGTACCTATTTTTTGTTGACGTACTTATTACTAAGCGTGACACTTTGAGCATAAGTTTTGGGTATGTCTTCCCAAAATTTTTACCTTAGAGAAAGGTTTAGTTGCCCCCCACATTCCTTATATTGTTTTCTCTACGATGTTAAAAATACTATCTTATATTATCTACTGAATCCATTCTTTAAACTGAATCCATTCTTTAAACGTAAAGAGAGAGCATTTTTTACGTCGTACCATTTTTATATTGTTATAAGACATTTTCGAAAACAAATAATTACAAAAGCAAACCTTGTCCAATTTTCCAAGCATCAACCTATCCTTCTCGCTGGGTTTTTGTGATAGCAATGAGCTTACCTACTGCGTTTGTTGTGCTAAATTCGTAAGACAAGATAAACTAAGATCCATTTGCTTCTTTGAGTGATGTGTCTTTTCTATGGGAGGATAAACTTCAGTACGGCACAAGGAGACATGTCCAGCGCCATTGCTTCGAACATTCATCCTTCCGTCGTTTGCTCACATTGTTGTGCTCAGGTATATCTGTTGAAATTAAATAATTCTTGGTACTTGAGCTAAGTTACTTGTCTCAGGTTGAAGGTTACCACGGTGGTAGACATTTGTTTGCACATACATCCCTTGTTCAATTTCAGTTTGGAAGAAGCATTAAACCGCAAATTTCCTCTGCAAAAAGGCTGCTGTTGCCTGTTAGCGGAAGGGGAATACATCACATTAGAAGCTCCGCAATTGCGTTATCAACAAAGTTAAAGCTTTCTCATTTATCATGTAGTGAACGGGCTCTAAGTTGTTGTGAAACAGACCGGAAACTGAAAGTGGCTGTGCTGCTTAGTGGTGGTGTTGATAGCAGCCTTGCATTGAATCTACTATGCGCTTCTGGTCATTCTTGCACGGCATTTTATCTCAAGATATGGTTTCAGGTAACCAATTTGCAAATGTTAAGGATTAATTCTTGAAACATAAACATACCTGTGCTTCAAGTGAAATTCCCCACATTCTCTGGTGTTTCTGAATGTGTTTAACGATGATTATGGAAATTATGAAAGATTTGAACTTTGGAAAAAAAAAAAGGGACAACTATAGCATTTATAAAGACATATATGACTGTATGAAGGTACCTTTTGCAGGACGATTTTACCAATTTCTGGTCATCATGCCCATGGGAGGAAGACTTGAAATATGCCCAGCAAGTCTGTCTTGAGGTTGGTTTTACCATGGCTTGATAAAAACTTTGCAGTCAAGGAAAGCATTATGTGGCTTCCACCCATTTGTTGGAGCAAATTTTCCTTGACCATATAAATGCCATTGCTTAACATTCTTTCCATTGTATTGAGAGAATGTGAAGCTTAAGAAAAAGCATTTTCTTTTATCATATGTTCAACACTCTCGGGTAATAACTTTTACGTTTGCTGGATTCTAAGCTACTTATCTTGAATTTGTGCAGGCAGGCGTGGAGCTGAAGATTATACATCTCACTGATGAATATTGGGAAAAAGTGGTACTAAAATGTTACTCATTTCAAAAAATTTATATAGATTTAGTAATTATCAGAAATATGTGTGGGGAAGTGCGGCGCCACATGATACGCTTTAATAGGTTTGTGGTCAATCCGGAAGAGACAATAGAACGTACCTCGTATTGATAGTATGATGAGCATGTGCTCAACTTCAGCCAATGCATAGCTTCCATATCCTGTTTGAGCAGTCAAATGAAGTTTAGCTCAGCCTGTCTTAGACTCCAGGTAATGAAATAAGAATCCGACAGCAGATTCTACACTATGGGGTAAATGATCTAGGTTGCTGGTTGAACCATGATTAAAGATACTGAGCTGCATCTTCATAAGAAGTTTATTCTGGAAATAGTCATGTCTGACTATACAATGCCGAATATGCGGGTTAACCTTCTCTTTCATTGCACACCTGACTGATATTGATAACGCAGCCCAATCCGAAGCTGCAAATGTAAAAAAGAATAGATGAGGAGCTGCTGTCTGTTATATCATGTTGATGTCTGCAAAATTGTTTAAAGATCATGTTCTAATTCTTAAATTTGGCCTAAACAATTCTTCTTAGCTGGTCTCTTCTGGGGGATTTTTTACACATCATCAATTATATTAATGGTAAGTTCAGTATACATAATAACATTCCTTCAATACAACCTTGCTCTGATGTAGACTTCATAAGTGAAACTGGGATTATACATTCTTATCCATGGGCTCCTGTTTGTTAGTGTAAACTGCACCATTACGCAAGCACAGTTATTTCCTTATTGTCCAAACCACAATGAAAACTATAAGGAGGTCTAATCCATTGGCGGTAATTGCTCTTGCCATGATTTTTTATCATCTATCTGTTCGACATAGGTGAAGGAATTCAGGAGGAATGCTAGGCCTGATCATTTCATGGAAAGAGAGATTTTCTTTTGGGAATTTAGCAGCAAGGTGAATCTGGATTGGCTGTTTAGACAGGTGCTTCTTGCAGGCAATAGCAAAATTGGTGCTACAAAATTTCACCCTAACTAAACAAGTAGCTCTGATCTTACTGTGTCATCACTTTCATCTATGGCTAAGGTCATGCCACGTCTTCCTAGCGTGACTACTTAAAGTCTCAACTATTATAACGCATTTTATCAAATTCATTTACATTCTGCACGCTTCACTTTCTATCTCCTAGTCAGCTAAAGTCAAATATGGTACAGAGCAGTCCTAGCGAGAGAGAAACTGTGAAGATTGCGCCTTAGCAGATCTTTCTCCTTTTAGAGATTTTTAACAAGATTTTACAGACCATGCTGGGTTTTTGGGCTGAAGCAGTTTGCGCAGCAGTTTATTTGGCCAACAGAGCACCTACCAAGACTTTGAATAATCTTACACCTTTTTTGACTTTATGTGGGAGAGAACTGAATGCTGATAATTTTAGGACATTTGTGTGTGTTGCCTATTCTCCTATACTATGGAATTGCTCCCGAAGAATGGCAAGCTTGCTGATTGACAGTCAAATGGACTTTCATAGGCTATCCACAGCACGGAAGGCTTGCAAGTTCTATACGCCACTTACTAGGCAAGTCTTTTATTCTAGAAGTGTACGTTGCTGAATATGGCTGTTCTGATCTGGTTGAGTCTCTTCAATTTTGTCGAACTTTTTCAACAAATTTTTCGGCATCTTTCTTCTCTTTCTACCATGGGTACCTAGTGGTCCTCATACTCAAGAATCTACATACGATTTAGAATACCAGATAGTATGAGGCAATACCGTTGGTTGGACAAGAGGATTCTTCTGATTCAGATATTTCCTCTAGTAGCACTCCTAATGATCATTATGATGTTTGCACTTCTACCGATCCTTATGTGCTGAAAAATAAAGGTGACGTATCTGATACTTTACATTCTAACCTTTCTGTTCAATCACACTTGGACATTTTGCTATCTCAGCAGATCTTCCCTGGAGGTCTGCATGAATTGCTGCTCAGCCGCCAAAGAATTGTACTTGTAATTGGTACTCTTCAAGATCCACAGTCCTTTCTCTCCAGTCTTATGTAAAGACTGGAGAGAGGCTACAAATGAAGAATATTCCTTGCTTTCTAAACAAGGTATTTGGCAGCTTATTTTCAAACCCAAACATCACAATGCTATTTGAAATAAATGGGTGTTTTGGACCAAACGTAATGCTGATGGTAGAATAGTCAAGTATAAGGCAAGGCTTGGGGCCAAAGGATATAGTCAGAGATTTGGACAAGACTACACAGATGTTTTTCCACCAGTGGCCGTACTGTTAGTTCATGTGCAGTAGCAGCAAGTAGGAGTTGGCCACTTTGGCAGCTTGGTTTCAAAAGGGCTTTCATGAATGGAGATTTTGAAGAAATAATATATATGGAGCAGCAACAGAGCTTCAGCTTGTATGGTCTCAAACAAGCTCCTCAACGTTGGCATCACAAGGTCATTGCATTATTATTAGAAAAAGACTTCATTAGGTCTCAGCCTGGTCCTAGTTTTCATTACAAACTTACAGGTCGGCGAGTTTGCATTGTTTTATTGTATGTTGATGCGACCGTTTTCACAGGGGATGCCTGTCATGAGATTAATCACAAAAAGCAGGACGGCACATTTTAAGATCACAGATCTAGGGCTGCAAGATTTTTGTCTAGGGGTTGAGGTTTGACAGAATTCAACCTATATCCATCTTATCCAGACGAATACTTAAGGAGGTGTTAGAGAAGCTCTTCATGACCAAGTGTAAAGCTGCTGTTACTGTGATACAGGCATCAAGGCCCTCTTGATATCAAGGGAGAACTGTGCGATCTTACCGTATAGGACGCTGGTTGGTTCTTTACATAACTATTACTTGACCAGATATAGCATTTGCAGTTGACCAAGTGAGCAGGTTTATGCAGGCTCCTAGTCAATCTCACTAGCAAGCATCTCAAGGATTCTATCCTATCTTAAAGGCACTTATTCCGAAGGTTGATTATCATCAGCAACAGACAGAATCCAGACCTCATGTTTTACACTGATGCAGATCATGCTGGCAATGATTTAGATCTCAAAAAAATCCACTACAGGTTTCATTGCAATGCTTGATGGCAGTATTATTACTTGGATATCACGGAAGCAAACTACAGTTGGCTTGATTACCATTGAAGCTAAGCTCAAGGCTGTTTCTGCTACCACTCAAGAAACGCTTTGGCTCCTTCTCAAAACGCTATTGGGAGTTCAGATGCTACAGCAGCAACATTTACATCAGGCATTGTGTTTCAAATTCAGTTTGACTTATTGTTCGATTTCAGAAGGGGTACTAAGAGGTTACGAAATCTCACCCTAACTAAGTAAGTGGCTATGATCTTGCCACATCATCATTTTCATCTGTGGCTATGATCATGCCACGCTATCCTAGTGTGACTACTTAAAGTTTCAACTATTGTAATGCATTTTGTTACATTCACTTGCGTTCTGCACGCTTCACTTTCTCTATCCTTGTTAGCTAAAAGTCAAGTAAATGGAAAGGATCTCAGTTGATCTGCTGAGAAATCCTAAAATCCCACAGTTGAAGTCCAAAGCCAGGGAAAGGGAACAGCACAAACTGGTCTTATAGAATGGTTATCAACAAACATTGTACAATTCAAGGAGGGTTTTCCCTTCCTAGTGACTTTGGAGTGTTTTTTGAGGGCCTTTTCTATATTCGCATAGGTTCTCTCAATTCTGTTAGATCTGGTCAGTTAATTTTGTAGATCTGCAAGGAGACGAGGATTTTGCAACTGAACTGTTAAATATAGACAGTGTTGCTTATGGTTGGCTTTGATTTGGGTGTTTTAGGTAATTTTACCTGATTTGCTATTGGTAAGTCTTGCTTCAAAATTAGGTCTGAATCGCAATATGGACTGGATCCTTGGAAGTCTGACGTTCAATCCCGTGTTTAGGGCTAAGTACAAGCATTGGTCTGGTTTGAGGTGTTGTGTCCCAAGTGACAATGGGACCCTGTCAAAGATGATTCATTCGACAAATTTGAAAGCAATATGTCAGCAGAGATTAGGAGGCTGTGAAATCATGCCTTCTGCTTGTTGTATTCGTAGGATTCTGCTGAGCAGACTAGTAGAGGCATTCAATTTAGTATCAAAAAAAGAAAATGGCTGTTTACGCCTTGAGAATTGACTACCAACTCAGGCACAGCTTCAAGAAGGCACTGTGACCTATAGTTTCATCACATTTTAAAACATTCTTCTTGATGAAGAATTAGGGATCAAAAGGCGCATCATGCAAATGCTGCAGCCTTCACATGCAAATGGCAAGTGATCTGTCACATACTCCTTAATGGGCACACCATCCAAGCCCTCTTTATTCTCAACATTTATTTTCCAACACTCTTGAACGGGCACACCACCTAACTCTTTCTCATTCTTATTTGCCCTGGTTTTATGCCAGGAATGGGGGATCGACTCCCTTGATATAAATCCCTGTATGCAGGCCAAGTGCTCTACCACTGATGCTGGCTCTCTGCATTTGGTTTATGTGATTTTATATTTCGAACACAGGAGCCTCCAATTGCATAAATAATTTATTTTAATGTATGAACCTTTAAGATATGTTCTTAAGACTTTCTGAATATAGAACGTTATTTAATGTATGAACCATTAAGATATGTTCTTAAGACTTTTTCTGCAGGTGTCAGAGTGCATTAGCAGAATCCAGGCTGGTCTAACACCTAATCCTGATATTCTTTGCAACAGCAGAATAAAATTTGGTGAGCATCAGGTGTATTTTCAACTGAGTTTCTGCTGTTAAAAACATCACAAGCATATAAGCTGTAATGACTGCCTCATCTAATCACTGCTTCCATTACTATGGAGAGCCAGGCCAAATGTCCTCCTGATCTTTGATCCTAGAAGATCAGCTGAGAATTGCAAAGAAGGAAAAAGTCTGATGCATTGGGCTGTCTATATATCAGCTCTTCTACCATGAGGCAACTGCACTGGACATATGTAGGCACAAACTTGAGGGGCAAAGGATGTTTAAAGGTCCTGAAACCAATACACAATGCATTAAGCCTAGTCAACCGCTTCTAATTTCAACCTGCTGAAGCTACTCAGTTATCTGCTTAACACGTTTTGGCTGTCTTAGGATCTTTTTCTATCTGCAGCATACTGCTGATGAACGAGGCTATATTTGCTTGCCATAGATCCTGCCCCTTGGCTACATTTTGCTTCAGGATGGTCCTCCTTTTGTGAGACAGTTCATGGACATGTGGAGCTACAGACTAATTTATCACTTTATGCCATCAGGTTGGCTCAGTGAAGAGGCCTTTGATCATTAGCCAGGTAGAAGTGAAATGTTCTTTGATTCAATTAATTAAATTCTATAAGAAGCAGTAAGATCAATTACGTCTATAAGAGACTGATGGGTCTATGAGATCAGATATATGCAGCCTGTTTAGGTGATACCAAATTTCTCTAGTTACTTTATCTGTTTCTACTGAAATCAATCTCCTGAATTCTAAAAAAGTTCATCAACATGAGGACGCCTTGTTCAACATCCTAGAATGTTAAAATACTCTAATATTGTTTGCACAGGTTGAGCAATTTTTCATTTTCTGACTTCTTGCGAAATGATCATTTTTGTTTTTAGCGCCTTGACCTGCTTTTGTATTCTGAACCACGTTTTTGTTATGTTAGGTGTTTTTTTGAAGCATCTGGATGTGGCAGGATTTGATCGCGTTGCTTCAGGCCATTATGCACGGGTAGAAAGATATTATGAGGATGGGAAGACATTATTCTGTTTGAAGCTATCAATGGACGAGGTTTGTATGCATGCATAATGACTAAATGCATTCCATAATCTGTGCAGCCACAGGCCTAGCCATCATTTGATGAGCTTTGTATGCTAATTGATCCCTTGTTGGCTTGAAATTCAAATGAATGCATCTTCTTGACTAGAAAGCCAATCGGTTGACCAGAATAGCAATTCCTTATTAGGAAGCCAATTGGTTAACCAGAACTTAAAGGGAACATTTCAAGATAGCAACTTTAGTAACTTTTGTTAACCACATTAGAAGGCTCTGAATAGAAATTCAAGTTGTTGATTGAGGCTTTCCACGAAATGGCAAGTCCAGGAATAGAATAGGAGCTTTTAACTACAAAGCTAAACTCAAATGTTCCATAATAGCAGTTCTTCATTAAGTAGCAAACGTTTCGCTATAATAACGATTCTGCACCAATTGACAGTTGAATTACACATCTTAAAGTAGCACTTCTGGGATGTCTAAGACAAAAAGATAGATCTTTTGATTAGAAACCAACGATCTAGTTGTCTGAAAATGTCTGAGTATTGTTGTCCAAGATAGTGCCTTCCCACTACTTAGTAGAGGTTTAAAATATCAACGTTTGTTGATAGACATCCACAACAATCTCAACCGTTCATTGGTTGATTGCAATGCAGAATATCCAACCTGAATATCATTGCCCTAAAGATTGACACAGCAAGGCCCTCCCACTTGAGCCATTAAATAAAAATGAAAGAAAAGAACTAATATCCACCCTTCTGCTCCATGTAATATATAAATTTTTAGTGACGTTCCATGAGTTGCAATTCTGTTAAGGTGTCAGTGTCACCTGACAATCAAACCACATTTGACAGGGGGTCTGATTATTGCATATGCTAACATACTTACTCAGCATGATTAGTTATGCACACAATAATTTACAGAATCTCTGCATATTTATGCAGGATAAAATTCATGCAACATGCAAAGAATCCGTATTAGTGCACCTGAAGAAATGCTTTCCATTATAACTGCAGAAATCAAAATCCAATGTTCATGAATCCCAAAAACATTCTTTAAAGACTTTAGCGATGCTTTGTTCATGTGCTTCCTGTTCCCGTTTTCCGTTTTTTGCATGACATTGTAATTATTTAATTGTCTTAAGCAGGCGAAGGACCAGACATATTTCTTGTCAAATCTTTCCTCGGAGCAGCTGGCAAAGCTAATGTTTCCTCTGGGTTGCTTAACAAAGGTAACCTAGCAAGGTTGGGCTTTTGACTTTCATTACTATGAGTGGAGATGATTATCACTGGGCGGCAGTTTTTCTTTAAAGAACTGAATTTTCAAGTAACAGGCTGAAGTTCGTGAGCTTGCACGAGCAATGAATCTCCCAAATAAAGACCGGAAAGATTCACAAGGCATCTGCTTCCTTGGTAAGGTAGATAGTAGCCCATACCTTTTTCAACTACGTGCACATTGAATTCAAGATATTAGGAAATGTTAAAAGCTTAAGAGCTTAAGTTTTTATAGCTAGAAAATGCCACCTGGGCGAGCATTTCCTTGAGTAGACATCTCTTTACAAAAAGAAATTTCACAATCAATATGAGGGGCCTGATGTGAATAAGACTGCTTTCTTTATCTTACTTCAAGGTATCTATATAGTTTGCCATTTTGCCAAGTCTCATATCTATAAGAAGCAGCATAGCTCCACATGACAATGTCCTTTTAGGTAAAGGAAGGGAGAAATTGTTTTTTAAGAAATGGAGAATCAGGAAAATGCTTACTTCTTTTAGACATAGCAGCTAATGTGTTCCTTGGGTATGTGGCAGGTAAGGTTTAGTGAATTTATTGCACAGCACTTGGGAGAAAAAGAAGGGCTTCTTTTGGAGGCAGAAACCGGGAAACTGCTGGGTAAGCATAAAGGCTTCTGGTTTTATACCATTGGTCAGAGACAGGGTTTGGGACTCTCAAACGGACCCTGGTAAGTTATCGGTGGTGTTACTGACATCGGTCTAGTCCTGTGAACATTTGCTTTGTACTTCTACCAATAATAAAGAAGGAAATAATTGGAAACAACACTGCACAGTCTTTAACGGGAGGGGCAAAAAAGGAACTCATAGATTTTCCACATAATGAAATGAAGAGCATCAACTACATCCACATCTTAGGCAGAACCAGGCAAAGTGTTAAGGGGAGCCCAATGCTGTCAATTGATGTTAGAAAGGTATTATGACGTAATTACATGTTTCTGCAAATGAAGAAGTTGAATCTAGACAAATGTGGTCTTTTGTCGAACTAGTTTGAAATCTGTCTCGAAAGGCCCTGCAGGTTGATAACATGTTTAGGGCCCAAAGAATAAATTGAATCAACCTTTCATAAATTTCTCACAAACTCAAGCTGTAGTTTTTAAACGTCTGGTAATATTGGTCTTTAAGACCGTCTTGCTGGAAAAAAGACATTGACCGTAAAGCACTGTAGTTGTCGGCCTGGCCTCGGTAAACACAAAAGGACTAATTCAATTCAATATAAGTGAATCTCTTGTTGGTTGTTGTAATTTGATCTATTAATATATATTTAATGTTCAGGCATGAAGCTTCATGATTTGCATTATACAGCAGTTAATTTTGTATTTCCAGCAAGCAAGTTGTATAAAAACAATTATTTCCTAAGGGAAACCAGTGGACAGGCCAAGGAGAATGCTATCTTTTAACCTTGACAGGGTATACAGCTAGAAATCTTGTAGTAAAACAAATAAAGATCATCTGGGTAAAAGTATTTGCAAGGGTTAAGGAAAGTATAAGAAATCTTTTGTGTACTTGTCAATATTTGTAATATTGAAAGTTGGTTGTACTTCACTTTATTTGCTTTTAGAATTCTAAAACTTGTAGAGATCTGATGGCAAATCATTTGTTCGAATGAACCTGTCTGCTGAATCCCCTAAAAAATAGATATACGGTGTTAGTTGCAAAATGTCCTGATGCTTTCACTCTGCAGGTATGTAGTCGGTAAAGACGTGGTGAATAATGTAATATTCATATCAAGAAGCTACTTTTCAGGTGACAAACAGAGGAGAGAGTTTGAAGTTACTGACATGAGTTGGTTTACAGGCAGCCCTCCCAAAAACGTAGATCAACTGCGTTGCAAGGTATTCCTGGATCACCCTTCTTGTCACCGCGATTTTATTGTGTCCCTCTATGACTTCCAGATCATAATGCACCCTCAACTGCTAGTCAACCCTCCTTATCTATCTATTGCTTATGATGTTTATTCAGTAAAGAATAGGCTGTCATCTATAACTCGCCTTGTATGTTCAAAAATTGACCTCAAGCTTTTTGTGAACTTCAAGGCATGGAACCAAATTGTTTTAAGGTCCCACCATGGTGGTGACATAGTGTACTTAGGTTTTACTTCCTTGCTTCCATGTTAATGTTAGATCTATATCTACTATTGATAGCATTCTTGATGCTTATGCTGTTTATTTGATTTGCTACTAAATAGCTTTTGCATACATACGTGGCTCTTTATTCAAGACAGCATAACTTACAGCTTTATTTTAAAAAATACCGAAGTAATTACTAGGATAATAAAAAAAAAACAACTATCTAGCACCTGTCATCGCAAAGTTTTGGACCACTGTATTTGCAGTCCTGATCTGAACATCCCGATTTGTTCTGAGCTGGGTTAATTGTCAAGTGAAAATATACATGGCTGCCACAGTGCCAAGTGCCTCTGTCTCAGGGTTACATAAAAAATCAAGCGTTGAGAACTTTTAGCAAGATTAATTTTCGATTTTTTGAAACCGTGCATGCCTAAATGTATCTTGCTGTTTTAATCTCTTGTAGGTTCGGCATGGGCCTAACTTCTACAATTGTAGCATCAGTTTTGAAGGAACCATTGGTGACATTGATGTTGGCATTGCTAATATTGCAACAGTAGCACTTGCAGAAGACGACCAAGGTCTTGCAGCGGGGCAGTTTGCGGCCTTTTATAAGGGGGACGTATGCCTTGGTTCTGGTGTAATAGCCTATACCAGCCGTCTAGATCTTCTCGGTGTTTCTGCACAAGCACTAGAGGCAGCCAAGTTGCATCATTCTGACTCTATCTTTGGTCTTGCAACGTGTTAACTTCAGCAAAAGGGGAAAAAGTATTTTTTATCATGTGAGGCATCTCCTGACAGTGAGGATGCAACAGGCTTCTATTACAGAGAATAAAAAACTTCAAGGCTACATTCCCGTGCTCAAGGCTGGCCAATGGACCAAATATTTGCATGGCCAAATTATGAATCCCATTTGCAGTTTTTACTGCTCAAATCTCGAGCTAAGGATTCAAAATGGCTTGTTCCCAAAAGCATTGACAAGGGATTGGTGGCAACGATAAAATAGAGTTTTTTGAGTTGAAAGGATTGCGCTGTTTTCTATCCTGTTGCAAGGAATACAAGATGCTTGTGTCTTGCTTCTAAATATCTTGTCGTTGATCAGCAGCTGTTGTTGCTTAATAGAATTGAATCAGCTGCTGGTCAATATCTATCTCCCACTAAGATCTTAGCACCCTTTTTTCCTACCTATCTTGGAAATAACTGAGCTTCTCTCTGCCCAACTTTTCAAGCTCAACCTTCAAAAACTCATAAAACAGCAGGGGAAAAATGATAAAAGTAGCATCCTTTCAACCTTTTCCATTGGAACTACAGAAAACAAAATTATCATAAAAGTAGCATCCCTTCAACCTTTTCCATTGGAACTACAGAAAACGAAATTAGACGATCTCATTCATAAAAGGCATACTCCATGGCATATGTCCCAACTGCATTGTTGCCAACTTAGATAAACATGCAATATTGAGTTTGTATTGTGGGAGGTGCTTCTTGCAATGGTTGGGACTATAATGGGACTATGATTCATGTGTCATAATGTATGGAAATTTGTATTTTTTGCCATGTTTGAGCAACTTAATTGCATTTGAATGTTTTGTTTCTATTTTTATATGTTTAGGGTGGATTTTACGTAGCGGTTAAAAAAAAAGGTGCATATTTCTAATTTAAGACTGACCTTCTCTGGATCCATAGAGACACCATAAGGAGTGATGCAATACCCCAAAAACTCTACATGATCTTGCTCAAACTGGCACTTCTCCAACTTGGCATACAGCCCATGTTCACGCAGCTTCTGGAGAACCTTCCGGACATGCTCCTCATGCTCTTCAAGGGTCTTCGAATAGATCAGGATATTATTCAGATAGATGATCACGAACAGGTCCAGGAACTCTCGGAAAACATCGTTGGCCATGTGCTGGAAAACTGCTGGTGCATTGGTCAAGCCGAAAGGCA
>JAANSK020218421.1:0-14333 GCA_011763485.2 Isoetes engelmannii
CTTTAAACCTAAAAAATCCAGCGCCTAAAGCCAAGCCATTGGGAGGTTGTTTTTTAGAATATTATTGTAAAATGACTTGCCGGCGAAAATCCAGTGGGTGTAAAAATTTTCCGGTGTCAAAAACCCAAAAAACCTTTTATTATTTCATCTTAAAAAAATTCCAAAAACTTTTCCACAGCCGGGAAAAATAGTCGTTAGATCATTAGATATGCTAGCATATGCCTCAAGATGCCCAAAACCCACCTTCTACCTAACGAATTGGCAATCCAAAAACAGGATAAAAACAAATATATTTTTTAGCACAAGGTGCTTGGTGGGTGTTTGACTGGTGCAAAGATGCCCCCCAGCTCAGTGCTTTGAAAATGTAGCACATGAGTGCATGAAAGATGAATCCTTATTATTATCAAGTTGTACCATTTGTTATATAAATGGTGGTTTCGTTGTTCATTTATACGCTTTTGATAAACATGGGCTTGGCATAAGTAATGAAATCATGCTTACAACATCTCTCATTGGCCTAGACTTAAATAAGAATTGACCTTCAATAACTTCACTATCATGTTCCTTCCGATGTTCATAATTGGTCGCATAAATAACTCCACCCTGGCTTATAGGTCTTTAGTGAATGTGAAAGAAGTCATGGTCATTTATCGACTAGTCATCATGTTTGACAAAACAGTTGTTGCTTAGCAAAATCCAACTAGAGAAGATCGTAGTCCACCTCACATCCAGCTAGATTGTCTTTTTGAACCCGGCTTCGCCTACTAGTATGGCTGCAACTCATATTGCCCTTAGCAAAATCCAACTAGAGAAGATCGTAGTCCACCTCACATCCAGCTAGATTGTCTTTTTGAACCCGGCTTCGCCTACTAGTATGGCTGCAACTCATATTGCCCTACTGCCAGAGTCCTTTTTGTTAGGTATGTGAAATTTGCCTAATCTTCCAAGCCCTAATAAATGAGAGACTTGATTGTCTTTTTGAACCCGGCTTCGCCTACTAGTATGGCTGCAACTCATATTGCCCTACTGCCAGAGTCCTTTTTGTTAGGTATGTGAAATTTGCCTAATCTTCAAGCCCTAATAAATGAGAGACTTGATGTTGATTCTGAGAGGGGAAAAAAATGTGTTCCATTATATGCCCTAGTTGAATCAAATGATTAAATATTGAATCATGTATATGCCATATTTGAAAGAAACGATCGAACCTTAAATCTACAAATTGAGACCCTTGATTTCTCCTGGAATTGCTGATTAATGCAAAACCCAGATTAGACCTGCGGATGCTTCTAGACCTTGCCATGGGCGCTAAATGTCTTGTGAACATAAAATATAATACTGCAAAGTTCATATGATGTAAGAATTATAGAGAGCTGATTTGAAGCCCTAAGTTCTCTAAACAATAGTCTCAAGTTTTTAAGCAGCTTCATATGATTTAACCATGCATGGTTGGTAATAACAATGTTAAGAGATTGCTAGATATTAGATTGCAAGGCATCCAGCTCCACAAGAAGAACTGGAGGATGAGATGGCTAAACTTTTAAGATTGATCATCGACCACTTGAAAATCTAAGTGCAGATGCCATTGAACCATGAACAGAATCACCTTGCAGCTTCTATAATATTGCAGCTGCTCCAGTATTGGCTCCCTCCCTGACCGTCATACAGAATTTTAATACCTGACCATAAAATCCATATAGGAGTGCAGATCAATGTCTTCAAAGTAATGTCTATGCTACAATATACAACTGCTCAACCGGCAGGAAAATACAAGGATAATGAATTTGTTCTACCTATGGGCCATCGACAATGACTTCGTGGCACAAAAGAATGCCTATTCTACAATATGAGGAGCCTCATTTCCCAACGAGCATCAAAGATGATGTTGAGACTTTGTTAATCTGGATAACAGTTGGATCACTACTAGAGTTAAGTGGATGTCGCCATGGTTCACCATCCATCTGCATGTATGTCCTGGAACGGCGTTCTCCATGGAGCTCCAAACGTAAAGCTTCCGCCTGAAAGTAGTTAAACAGGTGAGGAACATTTATAAGGAAAAGCCAATTTCATGCCTGGGACACAGAAATGTAAATGAAGACAATCAACTTAGTCGCCATACCTGGCCAAGTCGCACGGCCTTAAGGAGGCTAACCATAACAAATGCTGTATGCCAGCCATCTCGTAAACCAAATACCTCCAGCACTCCATCATTTGGTGCAGCTTCTACATAGCCTTTCTGTAGAATGATCAACCATGCATAACAAAGTATCACGAAATGTCCATGTTCCAGAGGTAGTGTACATGCCAACTATGAATGTACATGGCATATATTTTTATGAGTGAAATCGTTGTACTCTACCTTTTCCCTCCGTTCAGCAGATGGAATGCCCCATGGATTACGTCCACCAGCATAGCTTTGTAAGTTTAATATCACAACTGCTCGCACACTGTCAGGTAGAAAAATATGATGAATTGTAAGGACCAAACCTGGTTCAAATAAGAATAAATAAAATATCAGAAGTTACCTTGAAGGAATTAGAATCTCGTTCCACTCAGGCGAGTTTTTACTTTGCATATACAATTTGAGTACATCATTCACTCCTCTACAAAATCAATATTTTTGAGGTTAAGGAAAACTTTAAAATCTTTAGCCAAAACTCTGCAGAGGTTAATTCACCAGACTTGCATTGCTTACACAGAGGTGGGAACAAGCATAAACAGTGCATCGAATTCCCTTCCATGAACGATGAAAAACAGATCTAACACTTAGTGATAGTTTTTATGAAGAAATTTTATAATTTTCTGATGGCAATGCACAAGTTACGATGTTAAAGATGAGGTTACTAGCATCCTACCTTGCTCGGGGGTTTGCTGAGCAGGATGTGCAGAACCAGCCTTGAAAGCAGCTGTATCCTGAATAAATCATCTGGAAATAAGGAGGAACAATTAAGTTATACCATGCTTATATGCCTGAACAGGTGCCAGAGCATAATTCTTACCTTATTTGCAACAGGACCGCGTGCAAGCCAAGGCTTCTTGTTACGTAACTCATGAAATCCATACGCAACTTGCGCATCCATGCCTGGATGGTAGCGATAATGGATTCAGCATATTTTTTCGATGAAAGCTCAATAACTATACACCAACATATCTTCCAACTCATTCTACTCCCCAATCTTTCTTGACGGGTGCAAACAAAAACAGTATATCGATTCTGAAGGGGACAATGTAGTCACAACAACCATGTGAAATAATGGTTATACTGCAACATAGTGGATGAGGTTAAAATGCAAGATCAAACTTGGGAATCTGAAGGTTGTATAGGTATGGCAGGAGAAGAGTCGGCATAAGCAAAAACACCCACTTCAGGCCCACAGCTCCAATCTAATCATGATAATGTAACAAATTCCACATTAAAGGCATACCTATGCTAAAGTAATTGTAGAAGACACCGGTAAATGAAGCAGCATTTTTTGATGCTGTGCCATCATCCTGCATCAGCAGAAGAAATGTTTATATTAATATCCCTTGGTCGGAAAAAGATTTTAGAAATTTGAGTTTTTGACTGCCCTCTCATGTAAGCAGTTTCTCTTTTTTCTTTTTTCTTTTTCTCTCCCCTTTTTTTTTTTTTGGTAAAACATTTCATGGTCAATATTTCTTTTCAAAAAAATAATAAGACTAATATACCACACAGCAAAACTGCTATGTTCCTACACCAGGGAGTGTATTAGATGACTTTAGTGAATTCATAGAAAGTTCAGAAGACATACGTCAGTAGTAAGAGGGACATGATGCTGAGGTAAGGGCTTCACAGAATGTGGCCACTTGACTTCAAGTTGTGGTTCTGCCGTGATAGTCACCTGCCAGCTGCACTATCAGTTCAAGGACGCAATAATATTAAAAAAGGAACCAATGGAGATTTTATCTCCAGAGAACAAAACATATGAATCAGTATCAAACCATTAGCTAAAACTTAACCTGTCGAGATGCTTAGAAGAACCATCAATTGCCTTTACAAGCCATTTTTTAATTGCAGAACGACTAGGCGATGAAAATGACTCCCCCTGAAAACGACAAACCAGTTTAATTAGAAAAGCTTTTCCAACATGAAGAATATAAATTTCTTACCCAGCCAAAACTTCGTGCTAAATCATTTCCTGTACCAAGTGGTATAACACCCACTGGAGGAACATGGTTCTGTTGGCCTAACTCCGCAATACTACCAAGAACCCAACCCACTGTACCATCTCCTCCAGCCACCTATTTGATGTAATATCAAATTGTATAATAGTTTTGTTGAGACAGAGATAGATCATCAATAATCACGACTTTAAATATATAATATCACATGGATGTAATAAGAATCATAACTAATTACTTAATCACCATCCATTCAAGAAAGCAACAGAGTCCTGTCTGGGTACATATAAATGATTACTGGATTGTGTATGTGTAGTACAATGTCAACACTCGAATAGCCATTTGGTTCCCCACACTATGCCTTACAGAACTTCTGCCTTCTGGAAACATCATCACTAACTCAACCGAACTGATGCTGCTTCCATAACAATGTTCACACTTATACTGTAACAGAAACAAGACACAGAAAGAGGATCTATTCTGCCTCACTATAGCCTCAAGATAGACTTCTGTAGAAATACAACATCAATAAAGAAACCTTTCCTTCCAGCTGTTCTCCTGCAGTAATTCATCAGATCATTCGTTGCCGCATGTCTTTGAGAGAAAGAAATCAATGAATAAGCCACAGCACTACCAAACCAAGCTATGCTGGAAGTCCCCATTTACGTGGTATACTTGGAGCAATAAGTTTACATTTTATGGAAATGGACAAGAAGTTAAATAAGTGGCACGGCACTAGTACTGCTAGGAGACAATATTCTCATGGTAGCAACTAACTTACATTATAAACGCATCTTGTTTCCAGGCTAATTGAGATAATAACTAATACTAGAAAAACTTACAAGGATACGCAATCGTTGCCGCGATAGACGTGCACATTCATCACCATCATTTGCCAGCTTCTCTAGACATTGGAGGCCATGTCTTATTACTGCTGGAGGCTTAGTCTCTGTTAATTCAAAAACCTGTTCATAGATGTACCATCAAGTGTATTAGAACATGTAATTCATGATGAACCTCACAAGCCTATAAACAATATGATGCAATTGCCTGCGGCATCCATAATGCTCATCCAAGCACAGAGAAATTCCTAATTGTCGTTTGTTGACAATATCACATTATGAAAGACAGGGAAATAGCAGTCTATTGTTTCTAACAACATGATCCACTGGTTAGGCATAGAAATTCAGATCCAAGTGAGGCTTCACATACAGCACAACTCAGCACTTGGCTCACCGGTAGCATCAAAAACTTATCACAACTGATTTTGAGTCTCTTAGTTTTGGTCATATTTGCAGATTATAGCAGTGGCATTTGTAGCTAACTGTAAAGGCAAATGTATATTCTATGATTAAGCTCAAACTACATGAAGACCAAATCAATATACCTGCTCTTTGCTGATTAGTTCCACCAAGTGATCCTTGAGCTTTGGTCCAAGACGGCCCCCACTTTTTGAGTTTATAAACACAATGAGAGGTGCCTCTGGAGCCTCCTCGGTAGCATTATGAGGAGCCCCTTCAATATATGCAGCCCCTTCGCTTTTTATAGCAGTTAGCATAGCTTTTCTCAAATATTCCGGCAGCACAATTTTTTTCTTCAACATCTCAGCCCCACTCTGTTTCTTCTTCTCCTGAACATATCCATGCTCCCCACTTCTGTTCTTCCCACCACTGCCATCTTTCCCAGTTTGGGAAATTGTGTCAATCTGTGAAGGATCATCTATTTTTAAATCTGATTCAGAGCATGCCATGATATTGCAAATAACCCTATGGCTATCTCTGAATCTGATCAACACGCCAATTTCAATCCGATTACTCTGGCCGGACTAAACGTGGGTTCTTAAAAGCCATCGCCATTACGGAAGCTTCCTGCCTGGTCCGTGAGCATGCTGACGAATCTGCATTCTACTTAATGCCATACATCACTCCGTCTAAAAATACCCACTTGGCACTGACCGTTAAAATAAAGAAATGAGCTCAAGACACAAATAACCCCCATCTTTTTCAGCACAGACTACTAGCCTAATCGAAGAAAAGATGGAGCAGAATGGGTAAATACAATACAGGTTCGAAAGAATCATACTGTACGTGTGGTCTTGGTAAAACACTGTCAGCTTTCACATGCATTTCCTTGCTCTGAATGCACACGCTCCCTTTTTTTGCTTTAAAAAATACATGGTCTCTATAGGTAGATACAGGTTAATTTAAAATTCTATCGATGTAAACTTAGCTACACCTATTTTAGGACAAGAAAAATCCTTTTTAACTCTTGATTCAACAAGTGGTGATGCTTAATTACCTCGGTGTTTCCCTAAACAAGTTTCTCTCCTTCCATGAATCTTCTCATAAGCCAATTGGTCTCTGTGGACGATAAAAAATATATTTTATCTATTCATAAACCACATTTCTTCAATCATATAATTCATTCCCCCAGTTATTTAAAATGTTTTACAATATAAAGTGAGTCTTGCGATACAATTAGGGGCTCTTTAGCACACGTTAAAAATGTTACTTACATTTAACCACCAAAGGTAAAGATATTAATATGTATATGTATTCATTTGTTAAAGAATAGATTGACACTTCATGATTCTACTTGTGCATTAAGATATGATACTATGTCTACTTTACATTAAGGCAATTGTCACATACTTCATACCTTTTGCACATTGTACATTTGTCGCGAAAGTTCATAACATTCCAGGGGCCATGTATTGCTCATATAACTTTAGTGAGGGACAAAGGGGCCTGGTTGGTGGATCTTGATTATGGTGCGCATATAAATGTCAATGTCCAAGTAACTTTTTGGCCTTGCATTAAGGTTTGTAGTGTTCTATGACGTTCGCATCTTATGTATAGGGGGCTACCTACGACGCCTAGCATAAGCAACTTGGCAATGTACAAGTAACGTAATGATCGGCCCTAAGAAATTTCACTGTATTACAGTCATGTTTTAAATCAAATAATTTCTTATGTATAAATACAGATTATCCTCCGTATGTCCCCTGTATTTTTCAGGGCTGTAATCACAGGTCTGTTTTGAATAGCCACGAATTCTTGAATAGCCTCAATTCGTGAACCCACGAATCCCTGAGGCTTCTTCAAAGATCGAAGCAGAAAAATAAAACTCCATTCTTCAATAAATCCTTCTCTGTTGCCATAACTTTGCTTGATGGGGCCTTCGGATCTCCTCCGTCTTCTTTAGGGCCTCTTTTTCACGAAGGCATCCTGTGAGAATACTGTAAGCATCCTATAAGAAGGCCTAGTAATCTTAGACACGGGTTTCTGTCTGCTTGGGCTGAGTATGACCCTCTAAAGCTCTATAAATCGAAAAGAAATGCCAAGAATACCAGGTTCAAAAAGATCACCGGAGAAACTATGGCTTTTTTGAGCTTCGGTTTTGAATCTAGACTCTCTTTTTGAAGATATTGAAGCTCTATTTCGCAAGCACTCTGGCATTGGGCTTGTAGAAGCGGCTACTCCTCTATAATGTGATACTATGCCTCTGCCGCTGCCTTACCACGAGAATCTGCTGCCGTTCTTTGCAAAATGGTCGAACATGATCTCTGCTTTGGCACAACTCTCTGCAAGGCTCTGCATACCAGCCTCCTGCCTGCATGAACAGCCAAGAAAAGGCACAAGCAAGGGGAACTGCTCCAAGAACTGCTTGCTCCACCGGAACTACTTGATCTCAATTGCTTGATTTCCACCGGAAGAGGAAATTTCTTGGGGCCTATCATTACGTAGAAAAATGGGCGTGCATAGGCCCTTCCGCGGGATGCGGACCTGGCTCGCCCTAACGGGCTCGCCAGGCCCTTATCCCGCATAAGGGCCTATGCACGTCCATCATCCCTAACTCAAAAATAGGGGAAAGGAAATTACGCCATATTATAGGGGTTCTTAAAATCTGTAATTGGCATGTGCCTGCATGGCTGGGCCTGTGCTTGCATGGCATGTGCCTGTGCCTATGTGGCAGGGCCAAAATTTCCTTCCCCCTATTTTTACGTAGGGAAATGGGCCTGCACTGGCCGTTATGCAGGGTGTGGGCGGTGGGCCCTTACCCCTATCTTTATGGGCAGGCCCATTATCTCTATCTTTATGGGCTTGCATTAATTCCTCTAGCACCATTGCCTAGTGCACTCCGCCTCCCTTCTCTAACGCACTCTCTATGCTATGGTTTGTTCTCACTTGCCTTTCCTCTATCTATGGTCCCAGCTCGCTTGCCCTTTTTCTATCGCTCTTGCCTTTCCTCTATCTATGGTCTCATCTCGCTTTCTCTTTTCTAAGGTTTTTGCTCGCTTGCCCTTTCTCTCTCTAGAGTTTCTATCCCATGGCCCTCTCTTTTTTGAAGATGGCTCGTAGCTTCGTTTTGGCCTTCAAAATTCAATTCTAGACACAAATTTTGAAACACGAGCCAACCTGTATATTTAGCTCCGTTCAGCTCGTTGTGATTCACTTTGAGTCCTAGAAGTGATACTGGAGTGGTATTGCTTCCTTATTGGAATCACATCTTCATTCAGCGCTTCTTATTGGGTATTTGGACACGATTTTGATCGTGCTATTTGGAAGCAATATTGGGATGGTATTGCTTCTTTATTTGAATCAGATGTTCATTTGGCACTAGTGATGGGATAATAAGCCCAAAAGAAGCAACCGACCCAAGAGAAAAAGAAAGGGGGATCTATTAGGGAGTCCGAAGGTCAACATACAATACCACAAATGGTGGATAATATAGTATTCCAGCATAAAACGTCAGCAATGAGCAATTGACACATGGTAGTGTGTCAGTAGAGGAAGGGCAAAATGAAGAATTGGGCGCAAGGAGGATGCATCATGTAGAGTGGAGAAAAGTATAGGTCCATCTTCACCAGGTGATGATATAAAATTTGAGGTGAGAACATGTGAAATTGAGTTTCAATTGTTAAAGATAATGAGCCAGATTGGCCCAGTTGTGTTTTCATTACTACTAGAGTCAGACCAGACATGATTATGGAGTATAATGGATGATGTAGATCTTATAGACACAACAGTGTTTCTAGATACCAACCATTGGTTCAATTGCTAATTATCTTTCATTCAACTATTCTTGACAACTATGAACTTTGTTTGATGCAAAAACTATGCAACAAACATGTTGCGGGGTTTGATGATACAGTACATAGGCAACCCCTTGCACATGAGCCAACGGTTGTAGCACAGAATAAGGTAGTGACGGTGGACATGTCTACACAAACCTCCAAAAAACACTTGTTACAATATAGCACTTTCCAAGTTGACACAAATATCGATAAATCATCAAGAGCCTTGGGACCTGTACATTGCTGGAACTGTGGAGATGGAGGAATGCTCAGATATGGATGAGGTGGCACAATCTTTCACAAAGGTCATGCACATAGAAACATAGGACATCTGCTCGAGTAAAGGCAGCCCAACCAGATTGTCCTCAACATCTCCTAATGCGCTTTGGAGACACATTTTCTCGGTTACATGTCCTGTGACATGGTGGTCTCCTAAATGGCACTAATTTTTCAGATCTCACCCAGTTCAACTCTGCGAAGAAGGGAAGAGCTAGGCAAGGTGAGAGACGCATGACAATAGAAAAAATGGGCAGTCTACTGAGGAAGCAAGGCTATTATTTTAGATCAGTAGCCTTATGATCCTTGGATTGGTTATGTATAGCCTTGTTTTGTCCCCGTTGGGTTTACTTGATTTTAATTTACTTTATACAATTATATAAATGAGACTTTGTCCCCTAATCTGATTGGGCGCTTAATGCCTTGCATTGTATTGCTCCATGACTCTTGATAGTCTCCGTGGATGTTAAAATGTACTATTATCTATCGAATCTGCAAAATCGGCTCCAACGGCAAAGGCTTTGACTGTTTCAGCAGCTACAAATGTCGGCGAGAAGCATGCAACAGAAAAATCCTCTAAATTAAGACTGCAAGAAACAAAATTTAAGGCTGCCAAAAAATAAGTTTCCGAGCGCTAGTTCCAATAAAAAAATACATGTTTTTTTAACGTTTTTTTCTCTCGTATTCCCCTCATGGACACGTATTTATTCCTTTAGATTGCATAGCTATCAAGTCACCATCAAGACCTTTTTGGATTGGATTGGATTGGAGAATAGAATTGGATTGAATTGAATTGAATCGAGTCCACGGAGACCAATTGGCCTATGGGACCAGCAAGCCAATTACTGTCAGGATTAAAAAACCCCCGCCTCGAAGGGTTTTCGAGGGAAAAATATAGTACAACAATATAGTGCCATTCCATACTGCACCGGCGGACACAATATCCATCATCGCTTGGAGATATGAGCCCAACAGGCCCGCGAACGTCGTGTTTAATAGCTCATGCAATGGCTGGCCAGGTACAACTAACTGAACATACTGTGCTCGGATATGATCGAATGCTGGGCAAGTCTGAAGTGTATGGCATTCATCTTCAATGACTCCTTATTGGCAACACTGACAGATCATGTCCTCGCGTGCCTTCTGGGTCCATCGGCCTGTCTCCATCAGGAGGCAATGTGCACCCGTTTCGATGGAAGCTACCAGTCTCCGCCTCTTCATAGGCAAAGGAGTACGCAAATAGTGTTGTGGGCCTCGAGTGAGCATGGGATTGACCTGCTGCCTATAGTGTGCCAGCTTGACGTGTGCCAGTGCATCTGCATCCCAGAGTGTGTTATGGAAGCAAGCCTCAAGATACTGCCTCAATTGATCACGGTCCTTCTCTGTTCGTACGTGCATGCACCTGTGTGCCTGTACATTCCATCACGAGAACCATTGAGCTTGCTTGTCCTTCCAGCAGGCTTTGACGCGTTGAGCTACTGCTTTGATCTTTGAAATTTATTTCTCATCACTTTCATTCCTTCGGCTTTGTGATAAATATAATTGCATGCATATTAGCTGCTATGAGAAGTGCCTCTTCCTATTCCTTCGGCTTTGTGATAAATATAATTGCATGCATATTAGCTGCTATGAGAAGTGCCTCTTCCTATAGATCAAAGACAATTGCTCCCATGCCTCTTAAGCACTGCCAGCACCCTCAACCTGAGCGATCATTGTATCGTCAAGATACCTCCAAGATACCTCATCAGCCTTTTCTTGGCTTCCCAACCACGTTGCACCCATTTCACAAGTGCATGTCTCCCTACCAGGTTGCACCCATTTCACAAGTGCCTGTCTCCCTGCCTCACTTGCCTTTGCAATCATTTCAGAAGTGCCTGTCTCCCTGCCTCACTTGCCTTTGCAATCATTTCACAAACTACTGGTTCAGTTTTTCCTTCAAAGGTAGTGCCCTTAGCAACAATGTGTGCTGCAAACAATGCTTGAACTCCCATTATTGTTACCACTGGCCTTAGCTCTTACCCTGATACAATATTTCAAAGCCCTTATTTTCTTAGCAAGCTTGCCTCTAATCTTAATAAACCAATATTAGGCGTTACAGTGACAGCCTCTGAATTGTACCCATTTTTGTTACGTTTTCTTCAATCCTTACCCACTCTGGTACCATAATAACAAAGATGGACGCTTGAAAGAATCTCTTTTTCATTAGATTGCTTCACTGATATACATGAACGATCGGTTCCCAAATTGAAAGGACCAAATTGCTTGCATGCATGCAATCTTTCCTTAGCCTAAGAAGCAACATAACTTTCTAATCTAAGACAACACTTTCTAATCTAAGACAACAACGTTTGACACAGCAGCAGCAGCAGCAAATTTTCCCTTGTCAACAAACAATGCCATGTCAATTCTTGTCATGTCAATTCTGATTTCCAACAACAATGACAATCAAGCTCCTCGAATAAAATTCTCCAGCATGTAAAAACAGAGCCCCCCTTGGAATGTCACGAATACCTCTGTCAACCTGCAAAATGAGTAAGGTTGCTGGGGATATTCCTTCTGCCTGAATACATAGCACAGATGCACGTATACCACCAGTTGTCGCAAAACCTAAAGGCAACAGAAAATTTGTTTTTCTACTGCAAAGAAAAGATTGGATATCTAAATAGAGCATGTATTTCATAAAAAGGGATCGCAGTTATTCCTATTTGATATATCCAATGATGAAAAATAGTTACAGCTTACATTTCAATACAGGTTCTCCAAGCCCTAGCCAAATCCACAACCATGAAAATAAATGCGGTGCCTCGCCCTACCATCTTGAAACATATAAAATTGCTAGGGGGTCGAGCTGTCAGGATGTTCACTTTCCTTACAACAAACCACGTTTCGACATCAGGTAACCTTTAATCCTTTTGAAGGTAATGTGAAACAACACTTCCCTACACTTCATCTGAAATCTTGGAGTCTACTGTAAGCATTGGAATCTTCATCCCAGGCCTGTTCCACTGTTTTCGTTGTCTATACGCCTCTACTGCTTGTATTCTGATTCTTTCCTGAGACACTGCAGAAATTTTTTTCTGATGTTCTGCCTGCTTCTGCAATACACAGGAATTCAAATTTTTGAAACACAGTCAAGCATAACAGTAAAAACTTTAAAATCTAGAGCAATTTAGAATTTATAAAACCACATCAAGTTAGGACTATAAACTCACAGCAATTTTAGATGGTACTGAAAGTTTTGGAGGAGCATCTACCACTTCTCCAAATTTGATATGGTCATGCTTAAATAACGGGTTCAAGCCTTGACCTTCAACAACCCGCTGCCTCTTCTTTTTGAGATTCTTTTTCTCCTGCAAGTACCTATATAATGAATTAGAGTAGTATATGTGGTTATAAGACTATAGATCGGGTGACATAACATTTTACCTTTTCCTTCGTTCAGGGATCCCTCTTTTGGCAGGTGCAATGTTCAATTTTGTCATCAAGGTTTGCATGTCCTCTCCACGTTTACGTTTCTGTGCAGGTTTCTCATTTTGCACAGATGGATTAGCATTTCCATTTTTATCCGTCACTGTACTATCTACAGATACTTTCTGCCCTCCATTTCCATGAACAGCAGACTTATTAGGGTCTTCTTTTGTACCCCTAACTCCTCCATTCCAGCTGCCGCCCTTATCAAGTGCTTCAAGAATGAGGCATGCAGAACAAAAAAAAAAGAGAGAAGCTAATAGGGTCTTGTACTCACCGTTAGCTTAGACTTTGCAGGATCTGCAAGATATTTAGGAATATGAGGGAAAAGAATGGAAGAGTAGTACTGAACAAATTATATGAAGATTACCTGCGGAATTAAGCATCTTGCTTTTAAGCTCCATAAGGCGCCGGACTTTAGAAGGGATGGCTCCAACATCTTTGAGGGAAGGGGGAGGAGCAAGAGAACCTGGGTCATGGGCATCCAAATAATTCGCAGCTCGCCGTCGCCTGGATTTACCCTTGCCCCCCATCAAGGTTTAGGGTTTGTGGCAGGGTCCCTCGTTAAGCCTTTCTACAATGTGAAGTCCTACAGATTGCGCGGGGTCAGGAAGCATTCCCAAGAAGTAGGGAAAGTTACTCTTATAGGCCTAGTGCTAAAATTACCGAAAATGGCCCTCACCACGGGAAGACAAAGGGGGCTTAGGGGAGTTTCCCATGAACGGCTCTAAACCTGAAATAGTATGGAGCAAAGTTTCTGGGTCGTTCCCATGAATCAGAGGACCTCAAGGTTTTTTTTGCAAAATCTCAGCCGATTGATGCACAAGAATGAAATTTGAGTCGATGGATCAAAATCAGTCCGAGACCTGAGCAGAAAGTAATAGAGATGCGTTAATTTTTCTCCAGGTCCAAGACCTGAGCCCAAGAAATCGGACCTCTAAAAAACCGGAAGGTTTCCGTCCATGAGAAACCCCCCTTAAGGCGGCTTCCCATGGGCTGGAATCCCTGAGGTTTCTGAGCCACGGGGGCAACCTGGACACCAAACACGCACCGTTCCTATGAACACCTACTTGGTTCTCATTTCTTGGTTGTTTGGAACAAGGCGATAGGCAGAAGAGGACAAAAATTGCACACAAAGGTACAAAAATTGTGCCACAAGAGAACAAACCCAGATGTGCACCTGGGCTTCGAGAAATGGCAAAGCAATTCTTAAATTTCAGGTCCCAAACCTCAATCCCTCCAAATCAGGAGTTCATGGGAACGATAGATGGTTTTTTCTGTCCTCCAGAAAAAACCTAGAGGTTTTATGCCCAACCCTCAAAACCTGGCGTTCTGAAATGGCCCTTCAATTCTTGAATTCCAGGTCCCAAACCTA
>JAANSK020218532.1:0-14333 GCA_011763485.2 Isoetes engelmannii
ATTTGTTGTCTGAGTTATTTTGGTTGTTGTTTAATTTTACAGAATTTATGCGAAAGCTTTTTGTGTCACTAAATGTATTTTATCTAGCATAGTTTATTATAATTTGCAATTATGTTTTTGTTAACATTCATTCCACTAAATATGCACTCCTAAATGTCATATTTGCAAGTTAATTTTGCTGCCACACCACTAAAGTAATGAAGTCATATAAAAGTTATAGATTACAAATGGTCTATATTTGATATACGATGCTTGTTATCTGATACTTTTTGACCTATTAAACATGATTCTCAGAACTGTCACTAAATGTACAAGTCACAATTTGGACTGAAATCGTTTCCCAACTAAAATGTTGAAGTGACTATCACGCTTGCATCAATTCAAGCAAACAATGTGTCACTCCAAATCAATGACAAGGCTAAGCTTGTCCAAATTCAATATACAGATTCCCCTTAATTGTTTGTAACCCCCATGTAGAGGGATTGAATTGCCATATGTTTCCTTCATGCAAATTGCTCTCCTCAATTATCTCCTCGTTGCCATAGGCTTTCCTTTGCCATTGTTCTCAATAACAGAGTTTTAACTAAGATTTGCTTTTAGGAAGCTTTTAAATATTGGAGCCATAGCCGAGAATTTTATGTTCTAGCATGCAAAGAACATGGTTGTGATATGACTGCATAATATGGCATCATCCCTTCTAATGTTTAACGAAGTATGCACGAATATGCAATGAAGTATGAACGAATTTAGTTTAAGAGCAAGAAATATAGCCATGGGGGCAAGAAAACACAAAAGACCCCCTTTTTTTAATAATGTAATGAATCTATTTATAGAAAGTGCCATAACGCATAATAGCATGCGCTATGTATAACAAAAATGGCCCTAATTTCTTGCAAGCATCTCTTTAAACATTTTGCACGAATTATTTGGATATCTCTTGAGGCCATCTTTGTAATCAATGTATACCAACCCAAAACAATAAGTATATCCAGAAAGCCACTCAAAATTATCCAAGAGGGAGCATGCAAAATATTAAGCATGGATGTTGGCACCATCCCTACATTAAATAACAAGGTGCAAAGCAATACGAATTGCTCCCAAAATGCCATGGGCATAACGAACATCATACATATACAATACAATGTAACAAAACAAAGCTGTGCAAAACTAAGCTTGTCTTTGTCTCTATAGTTTCTCTCTCTCTCTAATTTCTCTCTCTAGTTTCTCTCTCTCTATTCTCTCTACATGTATTATCTCTCTAGTTCCTCGGCCCACAGAATATAGTAGAACATAGTGGTAAAGTGCAGATGGTACATCAATGAAATGGGAAACATATCCATATCCACATTACCTGATAGCAAGGCATGAAATTGTGATAGATATAGAGAGCAGACATGTCAAAATTGCTGGAAATATATAGGCTTGAGGTTGATGCTGACAGCTATAAAACCAAATGGTGATACAATTGAAAGTCAGGCATGTTGAAACATCTTTGAATAACATTTTCCTATCATACGAAATCAAACATGAACTTGCTACAAATCACCATACATTAATTTACAATCTAACGCAATGTCATGCGGGACAGTCGTAACAAATAATTTGTATAAGAATGTGTACTTTTGCTTGAAGAACAAATGTTCCAGCATGAGGCGACATCAGAAGCTTTTTCATTATGCCCGCATCCTAAATTATTAGAACCAATTATTAGAAGGATATCATTAGCCAAAGGATATTACTAGGACTAGATATTAGATAAGATAAGATAAGATAACCATTTTAACGTCACACCACTAGGCAGCGTCCAATTGGACATGTGACGACAGTACAAAAGGGGACCGAAGTCCTGGTACAATACAAAGGGACCGTAGTCCTGAAACAACAGAGAAGGACCGAAGTCCGGCAGACATCAAACTTTTTATGCTTATATACATGTTTACTGTTTAGTATTATCTATTATGTGTCTAAGAATACCCCAGCCATGGATCATGAGGCCACTGGTCACGAATGATCGCAGCCCCTCCCCTGTACACCGCCCATTTCCGTTGTGATCTCGCTTCCCGCACTTGGCGAAGCTCCTCCTTTCGGCAACTCAACTGGATTAGCCTAAGGTCTTCCTGTACTGAGAAACTGGTATTCCGAAGATAGCTGCCATGTTGGAGCACATGTAATCTACCTTGCTGTGCTCGAAAGCGAACCAAAATATGGCGTGGCCGATCTGGCCGTTGTATGCCGCCACTATTCCTGGACATGCAACATGCATGGTGTCTATGAAGAAGCGCTCGGCATCCTTTACATCTGATCCACTGCTGGACTCAGGCAGTCCTACAATCCGCAAACTCAGAGCTCTGTCATCTGAATTCTCACTATGCTCTGGACACCGTGTGTGCGTACTAGCTGTAGGGAATGCTGGTGTGAAGGTCTCTGCTGGCTCTGTCTGTGTGGCAATCTCCGTGTAGGATGGGGCTGCAGTCTGAGTGGCAATCTCCGTATAGGATGGGGCCGTAGTCTGAGTGGCTGCGTCCATAACTTCTCTAACCAGAGGAGCCTGTGAACTTAATATTGAGGAATAGAGGTCTGTCAGATATGCGTACAATGCAGTTCGGTCGACAAGAGCACGATCTCCTTCGAATTCAACATGCTTCCAGAAATGATTGACAGCGTCCTGATTGGGCAACCGCATCTCCAATTCCTGTACCTGGAACACCGCTTCTTGATTTGCAGCGTCAATTTTGGCCTGGCTGGTTGCAGACCTTGCCCGTTTCCGGGCCTAGTCCCGCTCTGCTCTAGCCATGAATAAGGCACTATGATGCTGCCGAATACTATATGATGCACGGCTGCTGAAGAGGACTTCAACAAAAATACTTATGTATCATAAAAAATACCTGGGTGTACCTACTGAATAAGGGCCTGCCGGGTTGCAACCTGGCTACCCGATAGATGATGGGAAGACCGTGGATGGAGCGATGGAGCGAAGACAGGGAGGATCCACGCTAGGGTGATGCTTGGCGGATGGCTCACCACCGCCTCTGTTAGGCGCTCAAGGATATTATTAGAACGAGAGGTATTATTAAAATAGAAAGAAAGAAAGAAAGAAAGAACCATTGCTAGTTTTTAGAATGAAAGATATTCATAGAATGGAGAACCATTGCCAGTTTCATAGAAAATTATAATAAAAATGAAAATACCAGTGGACTAAAAAAAATAAAAAAATGAAGTGCCTAAAATAAAACTTTAAGCCTAAAAAATTCAGCGCCTAAAATAACACTTTTAGCCTAAAGCCAAACCACTGAGAGCTTGTTGTTTAAAATATTATTGTAAAATACTTTCCGGCAAAAATCCGGTGGGTGTAAAAAATTTCCGGTGTCAAAACCCCAAAAAACCTTTGGTTATTTCATCTTAAAAAAATTCCAAAAACTTTTCCACTGCCGGGAAAAAAACTAGAAATTAGCCGTTAGATCATTAGATATCCGTCGAAAATCCGGTGGATGTGAAAATTTCCGGTGTCAAAAACCCAAAAGACCTTTGGTTATTTCATCTAAAAAAAATTTTAAAAACTTTTCCACCGCCGAGAAAAGAACTAGAAATTATAGCCGTTAGATCACTAGATATGTTAGCATATGCCTCAAGATGCCCAAAACCCACCCTCTACCTAACGAATTGCCCCTTAACAGGGGCCAATCCAAAAAAATGAATGGGAAAATGAATCTATATGCATGGAAATAGCCCCTGCCCTTTAAAGGCGGACACCTGCACTATGCGCAGGGGGTTCCAATCCCCCAGCTTGTATCTTCTGTCCAGGTGACAAACTAATGCAGTGGAGGCTGAAGTCTGATACAATTATTGTAGGTGCTGCCTTTTGTATAAGGGAAAGTTCCTGCCTCGAAGTTTCTGCAAAATAATCCGCTCAACAGCTCCATCAGCCGTGGCGATGCACGAGCGGCTCAGTGCGCCGCCACGGCTGGCGTCACCGCCTCGTAGATTATTTTGCAAAAACTTCTTGGCAGGAACTTTCACGTGCGTAATAAACGTGGCTACGAGTCATAGGGAATGGAAAAGAAGCCGGGCCTTCTGAAGGCCACGAATCTTGTATATGGATTCCTTTTGAAGGCCACAAATCTTGTATATATGGTATACTCACATTTGTATATGGCATCCGGTTTCTAAGTTTGAATAAAGAAGATGCTAATTTAGGAAGCTAGTTCTATTTCGAGTCAACATTGCATTGAAATTAATTGCAATGGATGTCAATCCCTAAAATATAGAACCACCTAAGTGTTTGAGCAATCAAATGCCTAGGTGTAGGGCTAGGATGCACCAATGACGGATATGTTGTAAAATATTCCCCAAATTAAACGATGTGAACTATAAGATATACTTCCTACGAAAACCCAAATGCACATTCATTCTGGACCTGTTCTGAAAGTGTTTGTTTTCTCATCCTCAAAGGTGTAAAGGTGTATGTGTCATACTGGATAAATATAAGCAAGCTAGGACTTCTAAGAGTGCATGGTCTTTGCAAGACATGAGTTAATATTTCTGGCTAATTCAAATCAACTTTTCCCAATGACATTTTATAAATAGAAGGATATCTTAAGATTTATCTGTGATTAACCTGAATCATATGCATTCAACCTGCCAGATGCGCCATATGAATTTGCCAACAAAACCACAGCTGCTGCCAAGTTAGGATTGTCCAGCTTCATAACTGCTTCCATCGCACATTCAGCTGACCCAGTATCTCCATAAATGGCACAAGCACTCAGAAAGGCTCTCCAGATTATTATATCCGGTTCACATGGCATTGTATCAATAAGATTCCGAGCTTCACCTAGCTGTCCTGCACGTCCAAGCAGATCAACCATACAAGCACAGTGCTCAGACGTCGGTTCAAACGCATGAAGATGGCTCATAGAGTTGAAACATTCATGGCCTTCATCCACAAGGCCTATATGACTGAATGCAACAAGCATAGAAAGAAAAGTGATTTTATCTGGCTTAAACATTAGAAACTGCATTTTCTCAAATAGCTTAACAGTCTCATTCCCATCTCCATGTTCTGCATAGCCTGAGATTATAGAACTCCATGAAACTGTATCCTTCAAAGGCATTTGATCAAATACTTGCCGAGCATCTAAAATGCTCCCACATTTGGCATACATATTTATAAGTGCATTCCCCACAAGAATATCAAACTCATTTCCACTTTCAGTTACCTGAAAATGGACATGCCTTCCGCTTTCTAATGCCCCAATACTGGCACAAGCACTTAAAACACTAGCATATGCAACCTTGTCTGGATCCAGACCACACTGTTGCATTTTCTCATAAATAATAAGTGCAGCATTACCATCTCCACCTTCTGCATAGCCACAAATCATAGATGTATATGAAACCACATCTTGTGCAGGCATTATGCCAAATATCTGCTGAGCATCTTTGATGCTTCTGCATTTAACATACATGTCAATAAGTGAACTTCCAAGAAAAAGATCCACCTCTACGTCACTTGTCACAAGTTGCGCATGGATACACTTTCCCCAGTGTAGAGCTCGCCCACTAGCACATGCACTTAAGATGCATCTATAAGTAGCTTTGTTCACATTCAGACCATGTTGCAACATTTGTTTGAACATACCAAAGACCTCGTTTACTTCTCCAAGTTGTGAAGAACAGTGGATCATAGCATTCCATGAGATGATGTCATGGGCAGGCATACTCTCAAATACTTGGCCAGCATCCCTAATGTTTCCGCACTTTCCATACATGCCAATGAGAGAGTTTCCAACGCAAATATCTGAGATTACTCTAGCTTTCATGACCTTGGCATGCACGTATTTGCCCCATGTTAGAGTTAACACATTTGTGCATGCACTTAAAAAACTGACATAAGTGACATTGTTGGGCATTAGGCCATACTCCAGCATTTTCCTGAATAAATTGATTACCTCCTTGGTTTCCTGGTGACGCGCATAGCCTGCAATCATTGTAGTCCATGTAAATACATCTTTCTTAAAGGCCCCATTAAATACTTGATGTGCATTAGCCATACTACCACACTTAGTGTACATATTGACGAGAGTATTTAATAATAAAATGCCTGGGACAAATCCAATTGTGATCATATGAGCATGAACTTGTCTTCCCCTTACCAAGTCTTTCATGTTAGTGCATGCTTGCACGAGCTGGCAACATGCGTCAGGAAAGAGCTCTGGAGCCTGCTGGTGCAATAAACCCAATCTTGCTAATGCATCATTCAATTTTCCTCCATCACATGACATTTTCACACATGTCCAGATGCCTTTGTCAGAGAGGACTTGTCCACGTGCTAAGACAATCATTGCTTCCTTTCTCTATGAAATGCCAATGTGCTTAAAGTTCAATCGTAGTGCCCTTAGCCAGCCACTGAACTAACATGATACCTTGAAGTGCTTTGAAACGTTTGCATACTCAATTTAACAGTTAAGCAGTTGAGTGAAGAAGTGATCTGCAGACCATCAAAAAGCAATTTATCAATCCTTTGAGAACGTTGTCTCATCACAACAATGGCAACGCAACAAAACTCCCATGTTTTAACATGCTAATCCTTTCCCATGGATCGAGCTTAGGACGAACAGCTATCTTTTTCAATAGACAGAAGTACATTTTCGCACTAGTTCACGTCCTTGTACTATGATGTTGAAATTGTCCATCATGAGCTACCTCAGTAAAGAACATACATGTCAGAAATCACAAAAAAGAAAGAAAGAAAAAGAGAGACAAAAGAAAGTTTCCTCTTAATTATTGACCTTTCACTTGGCAGTAATGCAACAATAAGCGGTGCAACGTCTGCCACCGTGTTGCTTCTTGTTGGTGACAGAAGAAATGTCTTCTGTTGCTTTACAATTGCCATGATAATATCCACAAAAGCTTGATAGGAATGGAGACACTCAATGAAGAACAACGGAAGCCTCCAACCTAGTCATCTTCCAACATGCCAGTAAATGATGATATGCTTTCGGGAATCAATACATGTTTATAAAAAGGTGTGATCCACAATAACCAGCACGTAACTTAGCTTAAAAGAGAGTTCTACAATTCGGTATTAAATTTTAATTTCTGAGTTCATAATTTCTGCATACATATTTGATAATGAAACTAATGCACCAGCATTCAATGGGTCTAACTGCAAGATTTCCGCTATTGATTCTTCTGCAAGCTGTATGTCAGTATGAATCTTACATGCTCCTAAAAACGGTGTCCAGACCATGACACCTGGCTGAAATGGCATTGTGTCAATAAGGTCCTTTGCCTCGTGCAAGTAACCTACCCGACTAAGAAGATCTACCATGCACGCATAATGCTCTCTTGTTGGAACAATGCCATACAAATTGCTCATGGAGTAGAAATAATGATGCCCAGTATCTTCTAGCCCTAAATTACTACATGCTGCAAGAATAGAAATAAATGTAACACGGTCTGGTGTCAGACCATAACTTTGCATTTTAGTAAGAAACTTCAATGCATATTCACCATTTCCGTTGTCAGCATACCCCGAAATCATTGTAGTCCATGAAACTATATCTTGGGAACACATAGTATCGAACACTTGGCAGGCATCCTTGACAACACCACACTTACAATACATGTCAACCAGGAGATTTCCAACAGAACTTGCCAGGCCAATCTGAATGAGATGGGTATGAATGAATTTGCCCCATTCTAAATACCCTGCATTAGCATATGCACTAAGAATAATGGAATAGGTGCTAATTTCTCCTTCCAACCCATAATGTAGCATGCTTTCGAGAAGAGCTATGGCACATCTATTATCTCCAAATTGAAAATATCCTGCAATTAAAGCATTCCATGAGATCTGGTTACATTCAATCATTCTATCAAAGACTTGACAACAATCTACTAGTTTCCCACATTTAGCATACATGGACACAAGGGCATTCTCTATTATTATATCAGACTCCACACCAGCTTTTCTGAGGAGGGCATGTCCATATTTGCCTAACTCTATAGCTTCTGATATTGCACATCCACTTATAATGCCTATGTATGCCACTTTGTTTGGCTTCAAGCCCTGTCGCCTCATTTGGCCCAACAGATTGATCGCTTCATGAGCATCTCCAAAATCTCCATAGGCAGAAATCATTGTCGACCACAAAACCATATCACAAGTGCGTACATTGTTGAATATCAGGCGAGATTCTTGAATATTCCCAGCTTTTGCATAGGTGGCAATAAGTGCACTTGCTACAAAAGCATCGGTTTCTAATCCGGATTTTATAATGATGGTGTGAACATGCTTACTCCATGCAACGGCCCAGCCACTGGCACATGCAACTAAAAGACTTATATAAGTAGCCCTAGTTGGTTTTATTTCAAGGTGGTCCATTTTCCATAGCAAATTAACAGCTCCACTGGAATATCCAAACTGTGCATATGCTGAGATCACAACATTCCATGTAACCACATTTTGCATTGGCATTCCGTCAAACGCTAACTGCACATCCTCCACTCTGCCACATTTTCCATACATTCCCACCACAGTATTTGCAACGAAAATATCTGACCCAAATCCAAACTTTATAACGTGTGCATGGATATGCTTGCCATGACATAGAGACTTTAAGCAAGTGCAGGCACTTAAGAAACTAACATAACTGACAGAATTTGGTTGTGGCCCATGTTCTTGCATATGGTAGAAAAGCTTCATAGTTCCATCAGCATCGCCAGATTGAACATAGCCAGTCATCATTGTAGTCCAGGTATAGACATCTTGACTAACCATTGTGTCAAATACCAGACCTGCATTTCCCAGACTTATACACTTGCAGTACATGTTGACAATGGCATTCACCAAGAGGATGCCCGGATTATATCTACTTTTACTAATCTGAGCATGAACCAGTTTTCCCTCCGGCAAGGACTGTTTGCGGGCACATGCCCTCACCACAGACAAATGGGTATCGGAGCAGATTTGAAGTTCTTTATAGTCCATATGTTTCCCTCACTAATAATTCACACGCCTCTGGGGTTCATGTGATTTAGTAATACATTGTTTTAGATCTCTAGAATTGATGATGCTCAAAATTAATGCATCCAGTTACTCAAGTTCTAGTTAAGCTAATAATTCAATTCAAGTAAAACGCAACCGATCTGTGCACCTTCCAACATTTTAATTTGCAGATAGTAGAACATAAACGACTTACAAGGTGTAATGTCCAGTTTCTTCGCATTAGCTCCATCGATGGCGCTGCAGTATCAGGTCGCACTTACGGCAAAGGTTGCTAGCCTCTTTTAGACCCATTTTCTATAGCTAGGTAGCAAAAGAAAAATGCGACACCCATGAAATACAGAATAGGGGAATTTGTAAAAGTACCCCTAGAGAAAGTTGTCAAAATAGGGAATGTGTCAACACCAAATTGGCATATTCCACATGAGATCAAATCCAAGCAGTGTTGCCCAAACCCACAAAATACCAAACGTATAAAATATAGCAAACTTAAACAAAAAATACCAATGGTCCGCAAAATTAATACAAATTAACACGGTTTTTTTTTTTGTATTTTTATATATTTTTTCATATGGTTTTACTATGATTTGGTGGCAGTAGTTGCATATGGTATACTAATTATTACTTCTAGAGTGCACCTAGAATTTTCATGCACCTTGTGTCATTTAATTGTTTTTTTTTTTTTTTTTTTTTTTGCAATTCTATGGTCATGACAATATTTTTTAACTAAAACACATTGTATTTTTAGCCAAAAACAAAAAAAAGTGCTTAATTCACATGCAAGCATCGAGCAACAGATATTAGGGCTTCTTTTTGGCGTTGGCACTGCCATGTCATCTGGGCATGTAGTTAGACAGCTGGGATTGAAGCGTTGAAAGCGTTGTTTTAGGTTTGTTGTAAGGTTAGATGGATGCAATTTTTTTTATTAGGAACAAAAAGCGATAAAAAAAAGAGCCATTGTATCTTGTTTTCATCCTTGCCGAATTTGTCTGCAAGACTGGAGGAAGATGGCTGCACCGCTGCACCAGTTATTTACTTGTGAAGCATAGGTGTATTACTTGTTTTAAACCTGGCTTCTTGCGCACTGTTTCAGTAAGAAATCATTGTTATGTGATTTTAGAAGCTCGCATTTTTTTTTTTTTATCCGAAGGTTGGGGGGATGGCCATTCCCACCACCCATAGCAGGCCCCTGCACTCCTTTCATACCTGCTACTACAGAGGGAGGCCACAAATGGGCCTCTAAACCCTCTTCTTCGCAGGTACTCCCAGAGCCGGGGCCCACAAAAACCCCCCCCCCCCCCCGTCTGACAGCCCCTGCAACACGCGTGGGTACTGAAAACGACACCGAGGGATGTCACCAGTCTCCCACAGCGGGAGGGCAGCATACTACCTCCACGATGAACCCGAACTTACTGCTTGAACTGGCCTTGCGGCCCCTGGGATACGCCCAGTTGCAAATTTGGACCTACTCCCGCAGGATCCATAATCAAATGGCCTTGCGGCCTCTGGGATACGCCCAGGCACAAACTTGGGATACACCCAATAATTTCAAATGGCCCTTATAAGAGCCTTACACAAATACAAATAGATAACTATTCCTATGCTAACACCTACAGCTACGTCATCAAAATGTTAGATTGCAAAAACCTCACTTATATCATGACACCTAAGACGCTAAGTTGTGCCCAAATTGACTAAAGGATCTTAACAGATGGACCATACCCCCTTTTAATATTAACCATGACCCTCTATCATTAATGATTTTTTAACAGCCTAGAAATCTAACCAAATACCATCCAACGAGAAAGGACCATTCAAAGAGAAAAGGACTGTAACTCCCACCTAGTGACACGTGTGGACCACCCGAAGAGGTGAGGAACCAAATGCCACTCTCAAGTGAGGACACATTAAGGGGCACATAGCAAGCCATAAAATAAACACGTGGAAGAGAAGAACCATCCATCACAACAAACTAAAAAATTCTAGAAGCATAAAAAACCTTTCTCGGAGTTCTTGAAACTTCTGACTGGACAAAACCGGAGTGAATGGCGGGGAAGCTACTAGAAGCAAAGAAATCCTACCGGAAAAGGCCCATTAAGGTGTTCCCATGTCAAAGCAAGGACCACACTAAATAGCAGTTGAAATCAATCGGCTACACAGGCTCAAAACATAGCAGACTGAGACTAATGTTTTGAGCAAATCAAATGGGGGAAAATCCGGATCAATGCTAGACTCTTTGAAGACTAATATTAAAATTCTAAATTAAAACCACGCAAATGACACAAACAATGACAAACGAGCCAACAAACAAGGACACAGAAGATCTGGAAGCTGGAAAAGCAGAACCGCCGAAAGATATGGAAGCAGACAAGCAGAACAACTGGAATGCATTAAAGACCTTCCCGAAACTTCTGACGGGGCAAGGAGTTGCAAAACAGGAATGAATGTCAGAGAAGCTACTAGAAGCAAAGAAATCCTACCGAAAAAATGCCCATTAAGGAGTTCCCATGTGAAAAGCTCAAGAGACCAAAGCTACATACGAAATTGCAGCTGAAATCTATCAATTATACAGGCTCAAAGAAAAAAGGAAGATAAACAAGGGCAACTGGAGACATACCTTCTTGCGAGAAAACTAGGAGAAAGAAAGCGTAGAGAGTGAAGAGGAAGTAGGTCATTTTTGGAGCACCGGAAGCTCCAAAAGGGGGCAGAAGTAGGTCATCCATCTCTGGTTCTGCCATGAAATGTAGAAGGGTTGTAATAGCCTTGCCCTCTCTTGCTGGTGCGTCAATCAGTGATAGCGGGACTTATAGCCTTATGCAAAAGCCCCTTTTTTCAAATCTGAACAGGCTGGTATTGTCAGGGCTAAGCCTACGAGGCGTGGAATATTTGGTAAATCTTGGAATAGGAACGTCGATGAAGCAGATTCAGATGGTTTTGGCCATAAGGAGCGATACAACACAGTTGCAATGCGAGTATGTAGGGCTGCTACTAGCAAGCAGATCCGTTGTGCATTGGCTCCATAGCCAGGCGTCAAAGATTATTGAACAGAAGTTGATCAGATTGCCCTAGAAATCCGATTAAGCTGCTCTAAAGGGAACTACCAAGAACTGCCCAAGTGTCAGTTCTCCGGAGGTAATGGCTATGGCCTAACAGACAGTGAGAAGGCAAATGAGAGCTCTATAGAAAGCTCAACGGGAGGAGAGCCTCACTGTGTCACATCACAAGGCCCAACAAAATAAGCTGGATGTAAAGCTCAAGCCGGATGATTGGCGACGGAATAGAACAGGGCTAAGCATGGAGGGACATAACAGGACGAAGCTAGAAGCTTGGCGACCATCAAGGGGTTGCCACCGGAGTTGGAGCTTCTGGCTAGGCACCATAGCCACCACCATAGCCGGCATGATTTTTTAGAAGCTCGCATTTTCAAAACATTGGCAACCTAAGTTTCTATTGCAGCTCAAAAATATAATTTCAAAAATTGCAGCATGAGGTGCAGGAAATCCCAAGCTAGTTATGCAAACAAATGAGTATGGTGCAGGTATGGGCATAGCTTTTTGCAAATCCGTTTTGTAACATAACAAACAAGGTGCAAAGCACGATAGATTGTCCTCAAAATGCCATAGGCAAAACGAACAACATACATATACGATACAATGTAACAAAACAAAGCTAAGCAAAACTAAGCTTGTCTTCCTTTCTCTAGTTTCTCTTTTTCTCTAGTTTCTCTCTCCTCTCTCTCTCTCTAGTTTCTCTCTCTAATTTCTGTCTCTAGTTTCTTTCTCTCTATTCTCTCTCTAGTCTTTTTATATGTATTCTCTCTCTAGTTTCTCTCTCTCTCTCTATTCTCTCTCTAGTTATTCTAGTCGTTAGATCATTAGATATGCTAGAATGTACCTCAAGATGCTCACAACCCACCCTCCCCCCAACGAATTGCCATCCCAAAACAAACTTTGACCTTAATGGATAGAGCTTTTGGTAAATCAGGTCTGTAGAAGAATAACAACTAATTGGGGCCTGAGTAAACAAGGTAACATGCTTCTGCTTGTGTTGTGCTATTTTCTTACTTTACTCCCAGTTTTTGTCCCCGTTCAAATTATGTCCTATACCGAGTTAATTGAAAAAAGACTGATATTAAGACCAGACGTATTGATTTGCTTTAACGATCAAACCAGAAATCGTTTCTATTGATTTGTTGAGCTTCAAAACCTTGTTGTTTTTTGGGCAAACTCAGAATGCGCCAATCACAGAGATATTTATCTTCTTGTGGCACCATACATTATATACGGAGTTCCGCATCTAGATGCAATTTGAAAAACATGCATGATATTATCTCAAAAGTCTGGGTATTATAATTGTTGGGAGATTTATTGTGATGCTATATCTCTCCTATTTGTTAGAGGAAGCATGTTGTTTTCCTGCAAGGACATTGAAGGGGCGATTTACATCCTTCGGGAGAAACAGGTAAGGAGCTGAAGATCCATCATCTTTCTTGCAGATTTACAGAATGTGGATTTGTTTAGTTCTTTATGGCATGCTATGTCGTGAATTATGGTGGATTTTGCTATGATTTGCAGCAAGGATTTTCATGAAGCATTTTATTAATCTGAGGTGTAGTTGAAGTGTTCAAATGGCACCGGATGTCATAGCAGTTGATATTTTAAGATCCTTTTCATCAACAAACTTCATTCATATTATGGTCGAATTTGTGGAACTTGTGATAGTCTTTATATGGCACATATTATTTGGAGGCTCATCATTTCTTGCACAAGCTCCCTGACTTGAGCTACTCTTTATTAGGTAATGATGTCAATATATAACTTATACAAAGTGGGTCTTGCATGATCAACATGTTTTGAGGGTATGGCTTTTGGTAATCCACTTTCTTGCTCTTTAACATAGTTTAAGAAACTTTCCTTCTATAAGCCAATATGGTTTTACCTTTTTTTTTTGAAGGTGCTGCTAACTTAGCATATTCAAATTCTGATCTACACACCCGAGGCCACCCGAGGTCACGGGTTCAACCTAGCCAATATCGGTCTAGTAATGGGGACTTAAAATTCCATTGCCCCGAGGTCACGTGTTCAAGTATGGTCAATTGGTCTTGTGGTAAGGACCTTAAACTTGCCATATGTAATGGATAATCACACGCAAAGCAGCTCCTAGCATAGAACCGGAATGATCGCGTCTATGAGTGCATTGGTTTCCATGTGATCTGTAGAATAAAGTGAAAATGAGCATTTGTAAAAAACGGGAGGTATTCTTGAGTTTGGGACTCATGCAGTAATGTGGGAAGTAGCTTTTTTGAAGGAGTGATTTAGTGAAAAAA
>JAANSK020218643.1:0-14331 GCA_011763485.2 Isoetes engelmannii
AGACACATCTTTATTAGTTTATGAACTTCATGCTTGACAGAAAGCCCAGCAACGCTGGGCACTTTTTTCTAGTAAGCTATAGTTGTAGACACAAGACTTTTGTTTTTTCTTGAACCAAAACAAAGAAGTGACTTACCTCAATGTCTAGAAATTGGAGTAATAAAGGTTGTGGCGGTAAAGACCTTCAAATCTGGCCATTTTCAAGTCTTGCTGCCACCTGCCCGCTGGAGTTAGGCTGCCGAGAAAGCTTAATTTTTAGAGACAATGGAGGTTTTTTTGGGAGGTCTTTATTTGGTATGCGAAAATTTTGGCTCACTTGCAAACGCGTTTGCAATTGCAAATGCTTGCAAAATTGTGCACACATGTTTGCTCCCATTTATGGTTGTAGGTGTCTTGGGCAGCAAGCCAAAGAAAAAGAAAAGCGGGTTCTTTTCTTCAGTGTTGCACCTTGACAAGATTATTCAAAATGGCCGCAAAAAACTCACCTTGAGCTCAAATCACGAAGCACATGACAGCTAAAATGCGCAATTTAACAGGGTTATAAACATGTGGAGGCAATAAGCTAAGGCATAATTCTCTGAGCATGTAGCTCAATAAAAGCATAAAAGGGACTAGAGCATGCAACTCATACTGGCAAAAACAAGAAGAACCAGGGCATCTCTAATTACCAAGCATCTCTAACTACCAGAAAGATAAAGCATTTAATTGTTGTAGGACAATGGGTATCCTTGCAATACAGAAAACGTTCCCATCTTCATTCTGCTTTATAGAGCATCAAGCTATGGCAACAAGGATGACCTGACGATCAAAGCTAAACTTCCTCTAAAAAGGCACCAATCTTCAGCTACATAGATGAGCATCATTTTCAGTTATGCCCCAGCTCATTTGCTATATATCCAGGGCTGTGGTGACAGAAAAACATTGAAAGAAAGAAACGTCATATATGACTATGTTACCAAAACTGTACCACCTCATAAGGTTTCCATATTAGGCATTGTTATTAGCATGTACATTGTGTGTAGGGGTACAGGCAATGTTCAAATGGTATTTGACAGCATAGATGAGCATAATTTGCTTACCTTGAGTGCTATGATTGGAGGACATATTAAGAGTGGACATGGCAATCAGGCTATGGGGCTCTTCCAACAGATGAAGGTAGAAGTAATGAGACCTCACAAAGTAGCATATATTTATGCTCTCAAAGCCTGCAGCAATATGGGACCATCAGAGCTGGGGAAATGGTTGCATATGCTAGTATACTTATCAAGAAATTCGAATTACATATCTTTGTGAGCACGACACTTGTTGACATGTATGCCAAACGTCAGTTATGCTCGTAACATGCAAACTTCATGAGCCGATACCTGCAAATAGCATGTACATGAGGATTCCCACAATAAATAAACATAAATAATATGAATCTAAACTAGTTTCTCATCACCTGGATGGTTAGGTTCATGAGGCCTCTGATGAAAGGCGAAAACTTTGATGGCTGTCTTGTAAAGCGGTAAGCAGAGCGTTTGAAATCTTGCAAAATTAGTGGATAGCAGATTCATATTTGCGGCTACTTGCCTTATTTTAACTGTATAGCCTGTTATGTGTATAGATTGTTACAGTCTCTTCAATATCCATGTCTGTCTCTTCAATATCCGTGAATTCTAGACAAGCTGCTAGCCTATTACACCAAAGGCTACAAGTTGGTAAGTAATCTCCGCAGTTCTAGCATTTCTAGTTACAAAATCTCATGCTTTATTTTGTTACTAAATTGCGGGGTGAAGGACTGAGTGACAAATTAGCATGTATATTATATGTCTTAATATGCTAAAAAGTCCACTCCTCTCCAACATCACAAAAACATTTGCTATCGAAATGGACATGCGCATGCATGCAGTTGACTATGCAACAAATGGGCCACGTTGCATGCGAAGGTGGAGCTATATTTCTATAACAGTGTGAAACGCCCATGTTCATATCTCATCCTCAATTGCCAGGTCTGTTTGTGAGCTCTAGAGGTACATAGTGCTCTACTCTTAGATTAAGAGAGCAATTCTATTCTTTGTCTTAGTTAATTCCTTGTGCGTTGAGTTACAGAATGTTTCATCACCATCACCACCAGAAAGAAGGAGAGTCTGGATATGGGCAGCAGCCGGCATATGGAGAAGCAGGTGGCGGATATGAGCAGCAGCCATTAGGCGGATACGAGCAGCCAATTAGCGGATATGAGCAATCAATCGGGGGTTACGAAGGATATGTGCAGCCAGGATATGACCAGCCTGCAGCAGCTGGCGGATACAGGCAAGCAGCCAGCGGACCTGGCGACGCAGCTGGCGGATATGGCGACGCAGCCAGCGGACCTGGACGCGCAGCTGGCGGATATGGCGACACAGCTGGCGGATATGGCGGCGCAGCTGGCGGTTATGTTGGAGGCTATGACTATGACCAAAAGGAAAATAAGAGCCATGAACACATGGGAGAACTTGGTTCTTTAGGTGGTGGCCTATATTCCATGGTAAACCTTTTTTTTTTTTGTTCTTTTTATTTTATTCATTTCTTTTTCAACATTTCTTTTGCTTTTCTAGTACGAGAAGCATGAGGCTAAAATGGACCCTAAGGATGCCTGCCGGCATAATATTGAAGCTGATGTTGGTGCTGCATTGGCAACTGGCTCTGCTGGCTATGGTATTCATGAACATCATCAGAAGAAACAAGACGAGGCGAAATATGAGAGGATGGAACAGGGAAAGAAGCATGGTTGGTTCTAAAAACTAGTAAATAGGATGAAATAAATTTGTGTATATATTCACATTAGGGTATATCTTTAAGCATGGTTGGTTCAAGGACTAGTAAATATGGTGAAATAAATTTGTGTATATATTCAAATTAGCGAATTGTTTTATTTTGATTTTAAAATAGGAAGTTTATTGAAAGACTTAGTGTTTTATAACTTTTTCTTAAATACCTCGGGTGTAAAATATTGAATGTAGTTAATTTATTATTCTTCAAATAACTAGCGGACTAGCGGGGATTTTGAAGGCGATGTTTATGAATTTTTTTTTATTTATTGTCAAATTTGAAAATTGGTAGGTTGATATTTACGCCTCCACATGCCATGGGCAATAATCTTGGGCTTTAATTTGGCCAAGATCTTAAATGATTGTCGAATATAGCACGTAGCGTTTTATAATTTAGCATGGAATCTTAATCCGTATGACAAATGCTATATTCATAGTTGAATTTGAGATGTTATCGGTAAGAAATGACTAGTTAGTTGCATGTTTAAGGAACGACGACTAGTAGTTGCATGTTTAGTAGTTGCATGTTTTAGTTCATAGATGATGCATAGCAAAAGAAGGAAGGAAGTATATTTTAACGTCGCACCACAAAGACAGCGTCCAAAGGACATGCGACCACAAGTACAACAAGAAACAAAACAAAATACATGGGCCGAAGCCCGTGATCACCATGGCCCGGATTAAAAACCACTTGGGAAAAAATCGTTGCCAGGATGACCACAGATTCAAAAAGCCATGCTGTTGTAAAAAGCAACAAGCATACCTCCAACAAACAGAGCTTCACCAAAACGCCCCCGAACCGTAACCTCTTCACAACTGGGTACTGAGTACTGGGGCGGACTTATGCACGCACTAAAACCTCCATCCTCTCGCTAAAACCGGGGCGATTAGTAGTTGCACGTATTAGTTTGTAGGTGATTAGTAGTTGCACGTATTAGTTTGTAGGTGATGCGTAGAAAAAGAATGCAATAGGTTCTATTTCATTTTGCTTGTGCAATCATATATCAATCGTATATCTTCGATTGCAAAGATGTCGGAAGAAGGAATTTTTTTTTTCTTTTATCGTCCATGGAGATTCATTGACCTATGGGATGTAAACAAAGAAAGAGCATATTATTGTCAGGATTAAAACCCCTTTTCCAAAGGGTTTTTGAGAAAAAAAGTTAATAGTAATAAATATGTTGGTAGATTATACAATCACATAACGTTATTTAATACTGGGCACAACTTGATCCAATATTCTTGGAGGGTGCAACAGGTAAACTATGCTCTCTGTTGCACCCTCTAACCAAGAATGTTGTCATATTTTCCATTCCACGTTATATCAAATCGAGTATATGCGCCTAATATGTGCGGGATAATTTGAATACTGAAAAGGTACTTTAATGGTTGTGGTGCCTTTGGGCTTAAACCCTCTAACCAAGAATGTTGTCATATTTTCCATTCCACGTTACATCAGATCGAGTATATCCACCTAATATGTGCGGGATAATTTGAATACTAAAAAGGTACTTTAATGGTTGTGGTGTTACATCAGATCGAGTATATCCGCCTAATATGTGCGGGATAATTTGAATACTGAAAAGGTACTTTAATGGTTGTGGTGCCTTTGGGCTTAAGATCACATGGGAAAATACAACAATTATAGTTGTACGATCTTTAAATATTGCCCCAAAATGCCAAAATTAACAATTGCCCTTTTTTAAATGGGGCAATCGATAAACAAATTTGGAATGTCAGTTGGATTGCCAATTTTTCATAGAAACACAAACAAATAGATAAGAGAGGAAAAAGAAAAGCATTTTTAGCCATCAAATGATCTACGGGGCAGAGAAAATGCATGTCACGAACAATTTTTAGGAATTAATTTGCACAAAATGTAGGATGGATGCAAGCTTTGCCCAATGGATGGTATGTAGGATGGATGCAAGCTTTGCCCAATGGATGGTAGACTACCATCCATTGGGCAAAGCTTACATCCATCCTACATTTTGTGCAAATTAATTCCATTGGTAGTTTGATATACCAACGTCTCTTCTCCAATCAGCAATTTAGATAAACGACATGATCAAACTAAATTAATGCATTATCTTTTAGTGAATGAACATCCATAGTTAGACGTGATATTTTTATAGTTGGCCATGATATCAAAAGGCTAGACAAGGCAACATATCTGCTCAATCAGATTATCAGACTCAATTTTCACTTGGACAAACAAACTATACAAGATGGGTGTAAACAACCAGGTTATTTTGGTTGTGTCTTCACAAAGGGTAGATTTCTGACAACGGAGCCATATTGGATTGATTTTAGTCTGTGCATGGCCTTGCATCCAGAAGTAGTTCTACAAATATGGCAGAGATTGTTGTGCAATAAACTTGAAAGCAAAGCACCAGATCTTTTTATATCAGGCAACTTCTTTTAGGAAGAAACTTTCAAAACCCTCCTGGTGAGCGCATAATAAACATTTTATGTAACAAGGAGAGAGAAAGCTAGCTGGCAGCCTCGTTCATTACCGTTTTCGAACTTCTTTCAAGTGCCAAGGATTTCAAACAGGGTTGCTTGATTCTTGAAGAATTAATTCACGACCAACGTAGAAGCCTTATGGGTTTTCTTTCGCATGTCATAAATCAAAATGAGAAAATGAGACTTGCCTCACTTTTTTTTTCGAACCTCTTTCAAGTGGCAAGGATTTGAACCAGGGTTGCTTGATTCTTGAAGCATTAATTCACGGCCAGTGTAGAAGCCTTGTGGGTTTTCTTTCATGTCATAAATCAAAATGAGAAAATGATGCAGTTGGTTGTTTATGATAAGCATGACAAAATGTTTATGATTTGTCGATGATGCACAAGAATGTGCTTCACAACCATCTAAGAAATTTTTACGCAACTTCTAAATGCTGGATGTCATGGCTTGCTAAATCACAGGCCATCACATGTTTTGCACTGCTGTAAGTGATGCAATTGTACAACTTATATAACTTTATTTTGACGCGGCCAATTCTTGGTCCGATATATCAATTAGCTTTTTTAAACATTAATCACATCATTCAGATGTGGATACGTTGGAGCCTTATCCATCTATATGACAAAATTTAGTAGCACAAACAATTGGGTAGGGTCATATTGCGGGGAGATTTCAATGCACGCACAGGGGCATAGCAACTCACAAAATTTGACCCTTTGGCAGAGGTGCTACAACTGTGCCCTGCAGCGGGCTTGGCCACGTGCATCAACTGACAACTAAGTCACCATCTATGGCAGACAGTTGCTCTTGTTATGCAGCATCTTTGACTTGATCATCTGCAATCTATTGGCACAATGGCCGGCTTCCAGCAGGTACACTTGTAGGCGGGACAAACAGGGAGGTGACTCTAGTGTGGTGGATTACATGTTGGCCGGGGAGCATGATTTGCCTTTGATTACTGGAAGAGATATTGATCTATAGAGACATTAAACTTCTAGATACAATGACCTTATTTTTGCCTAGCCAATTTAACCACAACTTGACTTAAGCATTCAAATCAAGAAACACCTTCAATGGATAACACACTTCAATGGTTATAATATCAAAATTTTATTATAACCTTCGAGCATTATTCATTTTATACTACATGAAACACTGCAGCAAATATCTTCATGTGCAATTCAACTTGACGAGCCCAAGCATGCTCAAAACATCTACAAAACCAATTCAACTACTAGATACCAATCATCATTCTGCTTCTTAGATTTAAACTAAGCTATCCGACCGTCTAGCTAGACCGTTCTTTGCTTCTCCCGAGCCGAGTGGCCGACTTCTATTCAAACAAAGTTTTGGTTCGAAATCATTAGTTGCAATTTCAGCCTTCCTATAAGGTAACAACTTCTATATATATGGGATAACCAAGGGCAACCTTTGCACCATCAATATTGAGTTCACCCCATCACTTAATTCAACCTACTAACCTAGACAGATAATTACCTTAGATTATAATTCATTATCTGAGCAAGTACTGAGGTCAAGTGCTAGATTCAATCTGCTATTCATCACTTGAGTTTTCAGCCAACTTCCTGCAACTCTATAGAGGATATAACATGATTTAATCTCAACGTTCCCCCTTCATGTTATATCCTCATCATCAACATGCTGTATTTGTGAACTTAACTCTATGAACCTCTTTTCTGATAGAACTTTTGTCAGGATGTCTACCGACTGCTTTGATGTGTTAACATAAGTCATCTTAACTAATCCTTTACCAACTGCTTCCCTTATGAAATGTAGTTCAAGTTCTATATGTTTGGATCTTTCGTGCAGAACAAGATCCTTAGACATTGCAATGTAACTAGTACTGTCACAATATAGTTCTGTAGCTTGTGGTTGGTTAATTCCTAATTCCAAAACCAGTCTCCTTTCCCATATCAATTCTTTCATACAATGTAGCAGCAACATATTTTGCTTCAGCACTTGACATGGCTATTGAGCTCTATTTTTTGCATTTCTAAGTAATAGGACCACCTCCTAACATCATGATATATCCTGAGGTAGGCTTTCTCATGTCCAGGTCACCTCCCCAATCTGCATCACAGTAGCATTTCAGTTCTAGATCTTCTTTGCAATATGTTATCCCAACATCCATTGTATCTTTAAGGTATCTCAAAACTCTTTTGGCAGCAGTCCAGTGGCCCTTGTCGGGGTCATTATTGTATCTACTTAATAGATTTACAATATGTGCTATGTCTGGTCTAGTACAATTAGCTACATAAGATAAACAACCAACCAAAGCTATGTAAGGAACATTTTCCTTTTCTCTCTTTTCAATATCATTACTTAGACATAGTTCTTGATACCTATAACAGCTGGAGTCTTGCATTCATTGCAGTCCTGCATTTTTAATTTCTGTAACATGCCAAGAATTTGCCCCTTCCATGTAAATATCATTGTTTTGTGAGCTCTGTCTCTGCACGCTTCAATTCCTGAGAATTTTTGAAGTTCTCCAAGGTCAGTCATCTTGAAACTTTTATTCAAGACCTCCTTATAGTGCTGCAAGCAATTTTTTCCTTTTGATATCATGATGTTATCATCCACATATAGTGCAATGATACACCATTCTCCCTCAGCTTCTTATTTGTACAAATTTTCCATCGTTTTTGAGCTATACAAAACCCTGTTCTATCAAATATGAATCCATTATCACTCTCTAGTTGATTGTTTCCGACCATACACTGCTCTTTTGAGTTGCCAGACTTTATTTGTACCTTCTTCAAACCCAGTTGGTTGCTTCATGTATATTCTTCTTCCAGTTTAGCATTCAAGAATGCAGTGTTGACATCCATATGATGCACTTCTAGATCACATGCATTAGCAATGGCTAAAAGCATCCTTATGCTGTTCATCTTGATGGAGATAACAACTCTCCTAGTTGTTTCTTAAGCTCGGATAGCTCTGGGATACTCATCCTATATGGAGCTTTACTTGCCCGCTTTGTATCTTGTGCAAGCATAATTTCACATTTAACGCCTCTATAGGGTGGAAGTATTCGGATTCCATCTGGAAAGAGATCATAAAACTGTTTAATCTTGACAATTGCCTTAGGTGACTAGCTTACACTAGCTTCTTGCTTCTTTGTGTAGTCGGAATCGACGGTTTCTAGCTTAAGGATACGAGAGACCTTGTTCTTCATACTATACTTATTTAAGTTCTGGGTCGATATGCACTGTATTATAGAAAAGAATTTCTTACCTTTCACTAAAAGTCGTTTTCCATTAGGTGCTATGATTGAAATCGCGTGCTTAATGTTGCAGCCAATCGTCGTTTTAGTCAGCTTTAAATACTCCATTCCGACTATGAGATCATATTTGCCGATGTTCATGACCTTGACGCCATGCCCATCTTAGCTCTGGTCAAGGTGATGTCGATGTTAACTCTTGACCCTTGGGTATCGCAAATTGCTTCGCTTGCCAAGACAACAGGTCTACGTTTAGATTTAAGAGTCTTATTTTTAAGCAAGGCAACCAACCTAGGAGATGCAAAGTTATGGAATTACTCTATCGATTAATACAATATAGAACTTATCCTATTGTGGTGTTTGTTCTGTTGGTAATACACTAGTTTTAAAAACTACAAGTTTTAAGTTGAAAATTGTCCGAAAGCTTTAGGCTTAACAAAACCCCTTATCATCTACTCATATGTTATATATGGACTACACTATGTGAAACCCTGGCTTCTAAAATTTTCTAGTATAGATCAATCGAATCTTCTTTTGGCAGTATTGATTGTGGCCAGAACTGAGAGGTTCATGACATTCTTGCAACATTTTTTGATGGTATGTCTGCGTGACACATAAGTGATTTCTGTACAAAGGGGAATCATTGTGCATCTTATATTCTCTAAGAATATCTCAACCTTGTTTTCCTATCTTGAATGGCATTGCAAAAGAGGGTTCATTTCTATAATCCAATTTCAGTGGGTCGGTGACTAGATTGTGTATTCAGGGATGGCAGTGGAGATCCGAATTTTGTGGCCGGTTGACGGTGGCGCCTCCCAGGGTCAGCTATATTCTCACCATTCTCATTCAGGGGGAGCGCTACGCGAGTGGCTGGTTAGAAGGTGATTTGGGAGTCCTATGGAGTTCCTTGATGATGCAAGGATTCTTTCCAAATGAGCTATTCACACCAATAATCTCTTCTACCATCGACATCCCAATCTTACTTGAGGAGTCTTGGCTGGGAGAGTATGTTGGTGATAGAAACGCCTCTGCAAATGGCACTTTCCATGTCTACTGTAGCTGGCTTCATCTTAGATCTAGGATTTCTTCGTTCAGAGAAAAAGAAAAAAGGAAAAATAATAAAAAGTGGTGAGATCTTGGTGTTCAGTTTGTGTTCAAGTTAGTTTTCTTGGAAAATGGAGAAAGGTAAGATTGTTATGGGTGTTACAGAAAGGGACAGTGGGAGTATCAATGATCAGATCTCGGAATCAGGGCCGGATAGCAATTGCCAGGAATGTGGCTGATATGTCAAAGCAGGAGAGGGTCAGATTGGTACAGTTGTTAAGGAAATATGTGGACTATCAGGAGGGTACAATTATTGATGAGGCAGCAGTCAGCATTAATGAGGAATAAAGGGGAGAGAATGTTACAGGAAAAATAGTGCCTTTGGGGAATTCTTAATGACCTTTTCGGAACCGTCCCTAGAGCAGAAGAAGACAAACTCTGTAGCTATGGTGGCGACGCACGAGCAGATGGGGATTGGCACTGTGCAAAGACAGCAGAACATAGTGAGGCCGATTCTCGATCACCTGAACAAGTTGCAAGAAGAGGACGAAAGGAAAGTCGAGAAAAGAACAAAGCATGTATTTCACTATAAAATTTTGAAAAATTCCTTTGTTGAAGCAAGATTGAAGCAAATGGCGAGTAGACAGTGATTGGTTGTGTCAGTCATGAGGGAGTAAAACTCTCAATGATCAAATCTGAGCTCGAAAAGCTGATTGACGATGTTTCTATTTCTAAAATTTACTGGCTTGATTTCCCCATTTTTATTGTTGAATGAAGTTTCTGTCAAGCTTTTGCTTAAACAAGGATCGATTTTGAAAGCCAACATGATGTTGCCCATTAGGCTCACCAAGTTCATCTAACTGCCCTTGATTAAAAGACTTCTGAATTGGACTTTGTGGGAACAAAACTTGAGAAGGGAGCTTCATCCGAGAGCATTCTTCCTGCTCTAGAGTAGGAGAGGGGGATGGAGAATGAGTTAGAGCTACTGAGTTTGGGAATTGTGGTTCACAGATGGATATTCTCTTGTTAAGAACTCTAACAGTTCCTTTGGGCTCGTAAATTTTTCTTATCCATTCTCTCCTCTCTTTTCTTTGGGCAGATTGCTGTTGTTCTAGTTTTTTCTTTTCTTCACGAGCTTTCTGCTTCCTAGCCTTTCTTCTTGCACTCCCATTCTGATTTTTCCTTTTAGAGGCCGGACTGGGTTTTTTTCCAGGAGTTATCCAAGGATTAGGATGTTCCTGGAAAGGAACAGACTCCTTGTGCCCCCTGTAGACCCCTTCCCCATGCAGTCTAATTCCACACACACCACAAGGTGAGGGAAAACCTCTCCAGACAAGAGGGAGGCTTTTTTTCAGCCCAAATAATCCACATAGTCGATCCTAGAAGGGATCGACTTTAACAGATCAATTTGAACCCAAACTCTGGGCGGTTGATCTGGCAACGCCTCCATTCCTATGAAATCACCAATTTCCTGGAAGAGCGTTTTCAATATTTCTTCACTCCAATATATTGGACTCAGACCCTGCACTGAAGCCCATGCAGGGTGAAAAAGTTGCCTTAAATCCTGAGGATCGAAGGCCGGATACCATTTTTGGAACATCCTTTCAATCTAATCCCAAACGAGTCTCCCTCAAATAGGGTGGGCTTGCAGGATAAGTATTCAAGCAGGCTCAGGCTTTAGCTGCCAAACTTGTTTGGCGAGCTCTTTTTGCTGAACACGGATCACCTATCCAGTACCTAACCACGAGACACTTGTTGCCGAGGCCAAGGCGGATATTACATCTGGCACCATGTACTGCACGCTGGAGAGGAGGCCTTACAGGGTTGATTCCTGGTGGGGACTGTATGATCATTGTCAGATTTTGGGTGAACAAATCCAAGCCTGTAGGCAGTAATTCTATTGAACATCAGCTCCCTGATTCTGCCTTCTACCAGCTGGTGGCTGCTCCTCATACCTCTTCTATTATGAGGAGACTTCTAGATGCTTGGAATGAAGTGTCTCATATTGCTTCCATGCTGATGTAAGTTCAAACTTTCATTTCTTTTGGCATCACAACTTACAGCCTCAAAATTATGGATGCTTAGCTCTCAAGCACCCAAGAAAATATAAGGAGTGAGTCAAGCAGGAATCTCCACTATATCAGACCTTAGGCAAGGTGAACAATGGATCTCTTGGCAAGAAATTTCATTGAAGGTTAGTATCTCCACAATAAACAGGAAAATATATGTGGATTTTTTACAGGCTCTGGAGAATTGGGTTGACTCACAATCCCCTATCTCCTGGAGATGTGGAAACAGTGTGCAATATTCGGTTTCCAAGATCTATCTTCTATTGCTGGATCCTCCAGAACTGAAGGTGGTTATTAAATGGAGGTGTTCGAATGCCATAGCTGTCAAGTTGATAGTTGATGGTTGGGCAGCCTATTGTGAAAAGAAGCTATTACTGTTCAGATGGCTGCTCATCAACCAGAGACTCCCAACCAATGAGAGGGTAGCCAGATATTCTCAGACGACTTCAAACCTATGTCCTCTTGGATGCTCACAGATTGAAACCAGTCTGCATGTTTTTCAATGCCCAAGACTCACCCCTTTCTGGTCTTGGGCATCCAACCTCTGTGCTGCTACTATAGGATCTACAAGCTCGGATTTCCTAAATTTCTTAGGATTTCCAAATGCCTTTCTTGGTACCATTCGAACCATAGCTCTTTGGTCAGTTTGGAAGCACAGAAATAGAGTCTGCTATGACTCAAAAGGTTTTAACCTGCACTGGATAAAAGCTTGTTTCCAATTGATCCTCATTGAAACAGCTCTAGCCCATAGGAAACTTAAAGGCTTGGCTTATGACAGAAATTGGGATTCTCTGGGGAGCTTTCATGGCTTCTATGGCTTCTTTAAATTATCTATTTCTGATGATGTTATTGATGATGGCAGAGTTTGTTTGGCACCACTTCGAGCTGATGTTCCCTCCTGAGCTTGGGATGTACGAGAAGCCAATCCTGGAAAAGTGGAAAATGAGCCAAATCGAAGATAAAATGAGAACCCTTAAGCAGGAAATCCTTGCTCAGACTGCAATTGGTATCATCTTAGAAGATAAAGATCTTTGGTGGTGGAATAGTTTGAAGATGTTCTTTGCTGCTAAATGGGAGGAGCATTTTGATATCACTTCGAAATTGATGCTGGAATTTATAGACCATACACCCTTCGATCTAGACGGCTGGAGACCCTTTTTGGCTTGATACAGGTTGAACCCCTGGAGTTCACTCTGGGCTATGCATGATTGCAGGTTGCTGAAAAACTTTAAACAACTCTATTCTAATTGTGCATAGTTATAATAGTCTCGGCTAATTTTGTTAATCTAAAGCTGAGACCAATTTTTCCTGTTTTTACTCTGCCTCTTGGCCGAGTACATAGTCACAAAGGTTTGTTTTTTTCCCTTTGTGACTATTGTATATTCATGTAAAATCCCTTTGCATGTAATATAATACTGCCTTAACCTAAAAAAAAAAAAAAAAAAAAAAAAAGAGAGAAATTCATTGGGTCTAGGTCAATGATTCTAGTCTGTTTAAAACACCAGCAACCTTGTCCTCATTCCCTAGTTTATGCTCCAACTGCGTCCCTTAAAATTCTGTTGTGGTATCAATTGTCGTACATTTATAACATCCCGAGTTTGGATATATCTCAAACTCTGCTGATCAAATCGGGTTATGAATTTGGACTCCATCTCCATTTCTTCAGTGCATGTACTAAGGCAATCAACTCTTTCTCCTAAGTATTGTAGCTAGTACAGGCTCAGTTGCCATTTTGTGCTTAAGATCCTAGAAACCATTTTTTGCATCATCATTTCATTGAAATGATATATCCTTTTTCAAAAACATATTTAATGGACGGGTTATTTTCGAAAAATCCTTCACAATTTGGTAGTAATAAATGCATAACTGCAAAACGGGTCAGAATTTCCTGACACTAGTAGGTCAAGACCAGTTAAGAATAGCCTTCACCTTATCTGTATCCATTCTAGTTCCATCTTTTGAACCGATGTGTCCAAGATATCTAATTAAAGAAATGACTGTTGGATTCATTAATAAATAACTGATTTTGTCTAAGAAGATCAAAGATTTGTTGACGATGTTTCTTATGCTCCTCTATGGATCTGCATAAACAAGAATGTCATCAAAGAACACAGCAATACATTTTCCCAGAAAGTCTCCCCATCAATCAACAAAATGTAGCTGGTGCATTAATGAGTTCGAATGGCATCACCTTAAATTCATAGTGCCCAAAAATTGGTACTGAAAGCTATTTTCTCAATACCTGATTCCTTGACCCTTATTTGGTGATACCTTGATTTAAGGTCTATTGAGCTAAATATGCAGGCACTTTTTAATTCTTCAAACAAATCATATGCTCTAGGAACTGAGAATTTATCTTTGATTATCAATTTGTTAAGGGCCCTGTAATCCATGCTCATCCTATATTCCTTGTCTTTCTTTTTAATCAGAATAACCGGGTTCCAAAAGAGAACAGCTTGGCTGAATCACTTATCGTTCAAACACCTCCTTTATTTTCTTTTCCAACTCAAGCTTTTGAAAATGACTCACTCTGTATGGCACTCTATTTGGAGGCTTTGCATCTGAATGTAAATAAATGGAATTCAGGACGAGGTGGTGGAATGTATAAAGTCTCTTTATCTTTAAACAAATCATTAAATTGTCTAAAGAATAGAATAGAATAGAATAGAATAGAATAGAATAGAATAGAATAGAATAGAATAGAATAGAATAGAATAGA
>JAANSK020218754.1:0-14330 GCA_011763485.2 Isoetes engelmannii
AAATAACAAAGGACAAAGAGCAACACAAAAGATGGCACCACAGCTCACAGAAAGGTTCCTGGATCTAAGAAGCAATTTCTGGATCCTACTACCTAAGGATAGACTCAAAGAAGTTATTCATTTAAACACAATAAGAAAGCTCGACGGCATACTTTGGGAGTGATGCATCTGCAAACCCTCTCCTAAAACGCTTTCAACTGCAAATGAAACACAGGAAACTCCATAAATAAAAGCGAACAACCAAGAAAACCATCAGAACATACTCGCTGCACAACCTTAAGCACTTACACAGAGGCCCTGCACACCAACAAAGCTTGTATTGCAGTCTGGTTAAGATATATTGCAGGTAGACACATATTATAAATATGAAGCCAAGCCAAATTGCACATAATTTATCAGAACATAATTTATAGACTTCTCAAGTGTTATGCTATCAGAGGCAAGACAAACCACAGCGCATATCTCTTTATGGTGATGGATGATTTTATTAAGATCATCCCATGCAACATGGTGCTTACTGCAGAAATAATCTGATACAAAACATTTTAGGAAAAATGGAGATAAGGTTATACACCAATAACCTGATGGAAGAGTCGAAGGAAAAATGGAGATGGCAAGAACATGTAGAGCAATGAAGTACTTTCAAAATCGCACATGGAGCATAGAACATCTGCTCCCCAACCTCTACAAGCACTGAAGAATGAGAGGATGTCGTCAACTCAATCATCTGCATGTACAACACTATTGCCTCAAAATCTCTGATAAGCAAACTAGGCATGGAGCAATAAAATGTTGTTTGGAAATATCAGATATCATATATAATAACTTGAGTATTATGCACATCATTGCAACATCAACTCTATTAGCAATGATGTTAAAAAGGCTACAGATTGCTCACGCTCTTAAGCTCAATTAGATGCAGCAATATCATGGGCTGGCCATATTCCTCAAAAATAGGAAGGGCTGGATAAAGCTTATCCCCCTTACCAGTGTTCACCACAACAGCTATTATCTTCAATGGCACAACCAGTGGTTTCTGACGCTTTTCTTCTCAGCCTGCTAGAAATAACATCAAATCGCACATCAAGCACAGACAGACAGAATATACAAATACGTCTAATACCTACAACCCAGTAAGATTGCTGGTTGACGTTATTGACGACATGAACAAGAATCTCATAGCTGATTGAGCCTCACCTATAGGCAGGGCTGCTATAGGCTACTGCAATTGCAGCAAGTCGTATTACCATAATACAAGGCAGAACCAGCAGCAAGGTGTGATGCCGCAACTTAGCACAGAGCTTTTAATGCCTCTGATACTCTTTCTCTTGCTGCAATTAAAACTCTAAATTATACTCCTCCTTAGCTTGAACCAATTAGAGCTCGTCATAAGATATATACCGCTGGGAACTGGCAAGGCTGTCAGAAGATACTTCTCGGTGTAATGCTGCCAAAGGCAATCCACAGTGCATATCCCTTTATGGCAAGGGAAGACATTCTCAAGACCCTTGCAACCATGGTGCTTCCTGCAGAAATAAATTTGAATAGTTGCAAAATGATGCCAAAGGCAATCCACCGTGCATATCCCTTTATGGCCATGGAAGATGTTCTCAAGATCCTTGCTGGTGCTCACTGCAGAAATAAATCTGAACAGTTGCAAATATGTTGGAAGTATAAAACTTATATATTTTGACATGATATAATATGTGCAGGAAAATAATGAAAAACAGCCATTTAAAAGTGTCGCCTACTGGCTAGTCTCGTCATAAGTTTAGTATGCAAATGAAGCTTCAGTGAGTACAATTTGCAGCCAGGTTAATCCTTATGAGAAATACTGAGAAAATGCATGTCAATTTCCTTTATTTGCAAAACTGATAGAGCTAAAAAAACATAGAAATATCCTTAAATTGTACCTCTGTCAATCAAGGAGGGTTCTCTTACAACACCTTTGAAGCAGATTTTAAACATGTCAACGCATATTCCTTTTTTGCCTGTCCAAATCCATGCTTTAAACTGCAGTCAAGACTCTCAAACTCAAAGATGTTGTGGTGTAAAAATCAAACTTAGCATTTTGCCCCATCACTGCCAGCTATAGATTCTTCATAATATGAACAAGACAGGTCTCTAGCTCCTTAAAGCACACAGCTAACGCATCCTACTGCAGAACTTTAAGGATATTTACTAAGAGAAGCATTCAAAACTCATAAACTTAAGCAGAGAGTTAGGAAGGGTGTCTAAACAGGAAATGTCTAGAGCTTACAAGGTAAAAAGGTCGCGTGCTATCTTTAAATCTATAGGTAGTAGTTTACAAACGAACAAACAATAACAAACTGCTACTCAATCAAGAGAGTGAAAAACAAGTACTAGATATGCATAGTTTTCATGTTACTTACTTGAATCGCTCACTTCCCTGAATCGCTCTTTGACCTTGAATATACAGTAGCATGATCTGCTTCCTGTTGAAAATTCCTTTTATACATAACCAAGCTTTGAGAGTGGCGAATACAGGTCGCCAGATTAGATGTGGCATTTTCTGATGTCGGGGATAGCAACGATTAAATCAAATGGCAATGTTGCTGATACGAAGCCAGTGTCTAAGAAACTTCGACGCATTGCTGATGATTCTATATGGAGCAACGGCTTCTATAAAAAACCTAAAGTAGAGAAAAAAAACTTGTCGTGATCATAAAAAGTTCTTCAAGTCTTCACGAAAAGACTGTGCTTACCCGGAGGGATCAGTTTTGCCATCAGGGGGAAGCTGTAACCTTTTTCGATTCCTTTCCTTTCCACCATAGCTTGGGAATTTGTGATCGGTGTAGCCAAGTCAAAAAGCGCGGCATCTTCAAGGTTTGTTACGGAAGGAAACTCGGACTCTTGGTGAATTGGCATATTCTGGAAATGCCAGAATATACCACGAATTTTCTATCTAACTAGTTTTTGCCGGTAATTTGCAGGTGAAATGCCAGAATATACCACGAATTTTCTATCTCATACACAAGTTTAAATAGTTTTTGCCGGTAATTCGCAGGTAGCTCCTTGTCTGGTTTGTGTCTTGGGAGCCAGTGGAGAAGGTCGAGCCAAGTCGGTCATAAGAAAACCCAATTCAAGACAGCATATGGAACATTTTTCTCATATGGATTTGAAGTTTATTGTGGCATAGACAATAGGAATTACCATGCAAGGATAGAGGGAATAGGAATAAGGGCAAGACTTCTCAACTTGGCTAGAAATTGGTCTATTCATTATAAATGAGAAAATACAACAAAGCAAGAGATTAGCCCAGAAGACCTCAATCGTTTTGAAGCATTAGAGTTGATATACAATTTGGTGAAATATGAATTACATGTCTGAGAGAACTTTGCTTCCTTAATGGACCTAACAAAAGATATGCAATTACGTTTGTACTTAAAGCAAACTGTTTATACCGCTGATACATTTTTAAACAACCTTCTTATACAAGTTGATGAAAGAAGAATTTGTAAATATTGACACAAATGTGTAACAAATTTGACCCAAAGCTTTAAATCCAACGACGTTATAATGGACACAAAACTATCCATAGGTTTGACTCTAAAATATGTCATAAACTTTACCCACTACACGACGCAATTAATATTATAAAAGCTAGAATAGGAGAACCAAAATTTTGACACAATTATTTCAAAAAAGTGACGTTAAAGTTGACACAATGTATGGGCACAAGTTTCGACGCAATCGAATAAATTTGTGTCATTTTCGAGCTTCTGACACAAATTTGACAAACCATTAAAGGTAGTGACGCAGGATTTGACGCAAAAGCCCTATCCTCTTGTAGTGTCGCATAGGGGCAGAATTAAAGGTCAGCATTAGAGTCAGATATAGAGTCAAATTAAGAGTCACCCCATAGCTTTAGATATAACACTAGCACTACCGTCAACAATAGAGTCACCAATAGAGTCAGTTTGGTTAGATGAACTAACATCATCCATAGAGTCAGCCCTAGCGACAGAATTAGCAGCAGAGAATTATATGATGCACATCTGTTACTATTAACTGCAAAACACCATTTTTAACTCAAAAATCACCAAAAATAGCTCAATGACTCTATGGCTGACGCTAATACCCCCTTCCTCTTGTAGTGTTCATTTTTTCCACTAGATCTTTTTTTTGAAATTAACTACGAATCAGTTTGCTGCATGAGTCCCAAATACAAGAATACCTCCCATTTTTTCCAAATGGTGCTTCTCCCCATTTTGTAGTTTCTGCAAACACATTCACTCTGCTTCGGAACTGCTCTGTTTTGTAGGATTTAGAACTGTGAGAAGGCATATTCATTCATCAAAATAAAGGTGGTTGGTATGGCCTGTAAGTCGTTGGCCCTTATCGAGGATAGATCCCTTGACAAAAACCTTTCCAGTCCAAAACTTCATCTACAAAATATGGAATAGGAGACTTTGCAATTGCACTTCTGAACAAGTAAAGCAACTTAGACAAAGTTAGAGCATCCAATGAGCTCATTTATGTGGAAAAGTTACGAACAATGCATCAATATCATCATGAGTGTGCCCAACCATCATGAAGCCAATCTGGATCTCATCGAATACCTCAAGCCATGTTGAATAAGAGAGATAAGAGAACACATATCTATTTTTATTGTGACCTGATGCATTATCCAATTGCAAATAGAGATTTCGAGGAAGAAAATTAAAGCTCTCTAAGCTGGCAGTAGAAAATGAGGGAACTACATCCTATGTCTATGTTAGCTTTTGTTGCAGTGGTCGAGTATCTTATACTGCTTGCATTAATTTGCAATCTCTAGTTTTTCTTCCACATAGATCACCACACTTGTCTTCAATCTTGAGTCATTTATCCAAAGATCAAGAGAGAAATGACCGTAAGCTTGTCCACCATGACCATGTCAATGCACATGTCAAGCTGCTTTTTAGGCAATCTCCCCTCCAAACCGACTTGCAAAATGATGACTTGTTGCTGTAAGTGTTTTGACCCGACTCTTCTTGTCATGTAGTATGCAAAGATGATTTTCTGGTGAACGATGAGATAGTGCACGTCAATCAAGGTAAACTTTAGTGGCGAAGTTTAGCCAAATGGCTAAATTTTAACCTTTTAAAGAAAAATCTTGGCCTAAGTAACGTGGAGGAATTATTTTTGGAAAGAAAAAAAATAGCCAAATATTTTTCTTGATGTCTTGAATCCATTGCCATTTTAGCCAAGCATCCGAACGTATGATGAGAAGAATGTGAACAGTTTAGCCAAATGCAAGAAGTTGAAAATGCCAAAATTTATAAGTTTTAGCCAAGCTTTAGAAAGTTTTAAACATAGGCTTAACCTAGATTAGACAAACTAATTTTACCATTTATGAAGAGAATAGAACTAGCGAAACCTTCGAAAGTATGATGAGAAAAATGTGAAACGTTTAGCCAAACACAAGAAACTGGAAATTCCAAATTTTGCAAACTTTTAGCCTAACCTTAGAAAGCTTTAGGCCTAGGATTATACTAGATTAGCCAAACTAAGTTTATCATTTAAGAGAGATGAGCACCTTAAAGTTTACTCTGACATCAATGCCAATATTGACTCCTCCAGGAATGTTGTTCCAACATATATGCTCGCCGTTGAATTGAAAGGTTGCACCTCTCCCTTGTATCCTTTGTTTTTTTCAATTTCTGCTTAATAATTACGCACGTATTACATTTGGAGAATGCTGTATTTTTTGCTATGCTAACATCTGGAAACTCCCTATTCTAAATAGTATAGCAAGAAGGTAAAGTTATACTTTTTTTGTCAACTCTTCCACCACGACGCTCACTTTCTTATCTATGCTCTTCTTATGGAGGATTGAAGTTTGCAAACATTCTCACTTATATCATCCTTTCCCTTTTTGCTCCTATGTGGAATGCTCTCTGCATTCTTAAGAATAAAGATATCAAGCACATATTATGTAACTAGTGTAATAGATCAAGACTTCTTAGAGCCCGTATTACCATGGTCTGCTTTTTTTCCACCTTCCTCGAACCCCTTTCTCCAACTATGAAATGTAGACTGAGGAACTCCTAAGGAAATGCGCCATGCATATTGACACATACCACTACTTCCCCCTCCGAGTGCCTCTAAAAGTTACACTTAACACGTCAAAAACAAGCGTAATCCTTTCACTAATTGATTAAGAATAAAATTCTTTTCTTAAAGCACATACTTGATCTCGGATTAGTTTTTTTGTACAATCTTCCTTGCAGCAAGGTGGTTTGAAAGCATCCTTGATTGACTTGGAAGCGCACATCCTTTACATGAGCTTCTAGTAAGTCATCTTCTTCAAGAGCAGCTCGAACATAGATGTTGGAAACCTATTCTACTATCATGAAGCAAAACATCACAGTTCTTCCAAGTTATGCTTGTAGCTGGAGGCCTTTCTGCACAAGCATCACGTGATCTCATATTTTGGTTCCCAATTGCATTCATTATCTTACCCACGGAATGTTCGACCTTTGATGCACCCAAGAACTCATCGTCTATAGCACCTTGAGGATCACTAAAGACTATGTTTGTCATCGAATATTTAGAGCCGCAGCACGAGTGAAGAATGTAACACGACAAACCAAGTAGACCTGTTTTGGAGTAATTGATTGCCTCAACTTCAGGCTTATATAGCTTAAGTCCAAGATGAGGATGTAGATTCTTATTACGTCCAATCTCCTACTATCTTGTCCTCTTCAGCTATTGCAATGTTGCTTGGTTCACCAAAGTCGCTAGTAAAATTGATGTTTGACTGGCTACTGTCAGATGATGGGCTACTAGATGAATCCTCTGAAGATGGCAGATTAGAGGTTGTATCCGAAGTCGTGTCTTCACTCAAGGGGCACTCAACCTTACATCCCTCTTTGGCCACTGAATAAATGTGCCAGCTGGTTCCCCAATGTTATATGCCCCCCCCTCCCCCTCCCCCCACTCCACACGTGGGACTGAAAGCTCAGTGGATGGGATCATAGACTCCTTGCTCTATTGCTACATGCAAAGGATGTACTTCCTTGCTATGAAGAGTGGTTCTTTTCAAAAGGTGGTCCCTTTTAGCTCCATCCACAATAGAGTGGGCCAGATGAGTATCCAAAACATTAGCAATACTAATAAGAAACTTCGACACCAAGAGATCAGGAGGAAGATTAGGAATAGAAAACCAACATGGCATCTTAAGAGAATGCGTTATACCATAAGCAAATTCAGACGAGTATGGCTGGTACAAAATATAATCACTCCACATTGTATCCACACCACATGCCATTAATTGCTCAACAACCGCAACATCATCGAAAACAATAAAAAAGAACTCTTTATCCAACATCTTTTAAGTTCAATAAGGTGGTAAGCCTATTCACGAAGATAGCCAATCAACCAATAAACAAGCTTCCTGGTATCGAGAAATGCTCCAGTATATTGACCAACTATATTAAACGACATCATGTTACATTTCTTGTGCAAAGCACGATCAGTTTCAATCACATTGTACGCATACACTTGAAGTGTATTTTACATATATCAGGCTGATAGAAAGCATCAATAGAAGGTAATTGAAGCTCCAGCTGAGTCTCCTTTCCCTGCAACTCACCCAAGAGGTTACGTCGATCCTTTTTATTGTCTTGAATTATCACATCAATAGCAGTGGCAATATGGACAATATAGGTAATTGACGACAAGTCCTTCTTGATCTAATCATTAAAGCGCTCCCTGCTAGCATTTACTCCAAGAGTTGGACCTCCAAGGAAGCGTTCATGGTTGATCTCTGTTAGAATTGGCAACAAGGGGTGCCGAGACACCATCCACGAAAGTACTACCGCTATTCAAAGCATTGTACTATTTGGTGCATTAGCAGAGGGAGCCAGTGCAAGAAAATCACCTTCTTAGAAGACGTTCTCACCAAGAGCTAGAGTGTTGATATGCAGTGCCAAATTTGCCCCCTGCACCGCCGTGGGTACATGAGATTTTGTAGGTAATTTGGAAGTGGAAGCTATTCCTTTCAAAGGGGCCAAAATGTGTTAGGGCTGCAACGCCTATCAGCCTAAATCTCAAACCTATAATGATACACACCTTGGGAAAGAGCTTTGAACCACCTTTCTAATGATCCAAAAAGCACTGGAATTCGAAGTCAGTAGCTCAACATATGAACACAAACATAAAACAGTATCCGACAAAAACACTAGAGCGCTCCATCCCCTTACATCATGGTCTTGTTGTGCTCTCCCTTTCGTGTATTATGGCCCATAGACCTCATGATTTGTGTAGACAATAGAAGTCAATTCAATTTTTAAAACCCATCAATTACATGACATTCAAGAATGTCAGCTACAAAAATCAAAATGCAGCTTCTATTCAAATGGAGTAACACTACGTCTATTCGCATATAGCAATAGGACTTTACATATAGCAATAGGATTGCTAGCCCATTCAATTGGGAATTCAAGAATCAAGTTGTGGTGTATAGTTCTTCTTGCTGGTCTCTACATATTTCTGTATAGGTGTGTACTTCGGCTTCATGCACGTACTGTGTTTGGTACTAGGGCATAGTCCCCACGCTCATTTGGGCTTTTGCCCCCTTTGCATGTACTCGTCCCATAACCCAATAGGGTTTCCGTGGGCGTAAAAAACCTTATCTTATCTTTTAACTCAACTTTGCATTAGCATGCTGATGTAAAGGTGGAGGCAGAGAAGCCAAAGCAGACGGAAAATAAATGCGAACTTGGAAGTTTGGGAACTTACCTAACCAAAATGGAGACAAAGCAGATTATAAGTTGGTCTAAATTTGGGTGCCTCTAAGCTTTTGAGTCTATCTCTATGCAGACCATTGTTAAAAGGGCAAGTACTAGTATTTTGTCATGGAAGTGACACTTGAGTCCTTGGATAAGTTTAATTACTCTGTTAATGGCACATATGAAGCTACAATATATGAGACTGAGGCTGCAGTTATAGAGTTGTAAAGGAAAATTTGATCTTTGTACAAGGCTAGGGCTTTTGTTACCAGACATATTTCTTATAGCATGTCATGTTCTATTTCTGGAATTATATGTACAACGACATATTACACAAAATACCAAATCATGATCAACAATTGAAGGCTACCTAGCTATGTACTAACCATATTTATCTCATTTCAAATTGCATATCTTCAAGAAATTCTACCAGCTTTTGAAAGCTTGAACTTTGATTGGGTTTGATGATCCTTTTCCCATAGCTCAAACCAGATACACGTTGTTTTTTGTTGGCGTCTAGGCCCTCCACCTGCACTTCGATGTCAAACACTCTATCTAGAGCTACACATGGTACTGTAGGTGGGTCTTACATCCAAAACTCGAGGCAGTCACAATCCAAAGCAGAGTCGAAAAAGGAAGAATAGATGGCCAAGATGCAAGGACTAAAAAAAAACTAAGAATCAATGAGCCCCAAAAGAAATCATTTTTCATAAACATGCAAAAACGATGATCCTTAGAAAACCCAGCAGCAAAGATACATGCGCATCCACAAATACCAGAAAGAAGATCACACAAGGATACACCTCCAAAATCATGTTGCAACCTCAAGTAAAAGTCATATAACTATATACATTTTGCACAACTCAAAAACATTTGAGGTATTGAAAAAAACAAATGTAGAGAAAATTTTGGGATATGTGTCAGATTTTGTGTTGGTCTCAATTACGAGTATCATCTCCTTATTCTTAGGGACAAGTATCAAGGCTTGTTTTGAAGAAGTGTGGAGAAATTCAAGTGTAGAAAAAGCAGGTTAATATATGTATAGATATTTCGATAAAGCTTTTGAAATACAAAAAAGTGCTTTCTTTGCCAATGAATAAAAGACAAAAGCATCATTTAAGACATGCACATATACACAATCCAAACATTTTAATGATGTCATACATGGGTAATATGATGAAAGAAGCATTATGAAGTTTCTCCATGGCTCATTATCAAGAACAACAGACCACGAAAATGTTCTCATGCATCATTAGACCAACTCCACCCCTAGAAGTTCAGAATGGACAAGGTATTCAGATTCCCGAACACCCTATATTAAGTACTTTACAGAGAGAGCGATAGAGCATTACCCCACATGTAGGACCTAAGGTATTCAAAGTCCATGACACCTCGAGAATTGAATTGAATTGAATACATATCCATGTTGGGGTCTTGGTGACTTCAATCATGCATGGAATTCAGAATAATGCATTTTGAAATCATTTATAGAACTCCAAATGGCATTTGTATTTGTCTTTCGACTTGGATTTTCAATAAAGTTTGACGTCCTCCAACTTTTTTTTTTTTTAACTCCAAATAATTTATATGGTTGTTACATGATCCACAAATATTAAATTACGTGCCTCATGCATGGGATTCCGAATACTGTATAGTTGAATCATTTATAGGACTGTCAGTTAATTTATATGGTTGTTAAGAAGATGATGTATGTCATTGTAAATTTTATAGTGTAAATTGTTTTGTCCTTCAGAATATAAAATAGGAAAAGAGAAAATAATATATGGCGGAATCTCAATCTGGGGCTTAATAAAGGGCCCAATAACCTTTAAAACAATTAAAAAAGATGTGTTGAATTTGGGCCTAAAAAAGGGCCCCATTTCTTTATTTCAATATATATAGCCTAAAAGGGTTCTATGTAAAACAAAGTATGAATGCCACGTGAAACTACCAAGTCTGCAAGAATTTAGCAGTAAAACAGCAGCCAGAAAGGGCAAGATCAAGCGTCGCCGGAGGTGAAGGTGCAGTCCTGTCTCTGCAAGTTCTTGTTTTGCATGTAAAACGTGGTTCAATTCAGTCTTTTTCCTAAGACAGTAACTGTTTTTGGGCAGTTTCGACACACAGAATATGTCCATGAATTTTTCGTTCACGTTTCATTTGAAGCTGGAATTATGATTTTGGGGACTTAGATATCCCATGTCTTTCTGCAGGCGATTATTTACTTCCTTGGACAGAATTCCAAGCCTTCACCTCCAGACTCTGCATGCAGAGCTTAACACCGCTTTGACCAGAACTAATTTTTGACTTCCTAATGGCAGATCTATCGACTATGTCTCAGGTTTATTTTTCTTCTCCAGAGTACATTCAATATTTGAGAACTTTGAGGATCAACGTTATTGATTGACTTATTTCCTATTTCGGAATCAAGACATTCATCCTTCTTTTTTTTCTGACTATTTCAGGCATTCTTTAAGTCATTTATAATGACCATAGTTTCAGAGGTTGGGGACAAGACCTTCTTTGTGGCTGCGGTATGGACATTCTTCTTATTGCTTTATTATATGAAAGCCTAAATCCTTAATATGTTCCAGCTTATGGCAATGCGACATCCTCGTACCGTTGTTTTAGTTGGAGCATTGGCAGCACTCATGGTGAGTCCCCCCTCCCTTTTTTTTTTCTGGAGGTAAATATATTTTTCTGCTTGATACCAGAACAAGAATTTGTGATAATTATCTGCTGAAACAATCGTGTATTCTTATAGTACACATGTCAAACATATCCTTAGAATGACAGGAAGTCTCAGTAAGAGGAAGAAGACAGTGCTTGTGTTGCTGGATGTAGAATATGTGAATACCAATTTTCTTTTAATTACATTCTGTAACCTAACCAGTGCAATCTAGCTTCCCGCTAAGATATCAGTTCAAATTGCTTGTATCTTATGCTGCTCAACAACTAGCATAATAACTTTTTAATATTCTCTGCAGGTGATGACTATTATTTCAGTATTTTTTGGTTGGGCTGCTCCAAACCTGGTATTTGAAATGTCTTTGCCACAATTTACGCAAGTAGATTTTCTATAGTCATTTTCTTAGTGAGAAAGAGGAATTGGTGAATCACAACGTACTTTGTCTAAATAAGTCAGTATAGGAATTATGCTTCAGACGTGCAAAGAATCTATGTTGTGCGACTTGAATGAGTGTCGAATGAAAGTTGGCATTCCTATTTTAGCACAATAAATGATTTAGCTCAAATTATGATTTGTGCAACATGACTGTAATTCATCGACTCAAAGTTAGAGGAGATTGAGTTTGTCAGGGAGTTTTACTGAGTAAAAAAATGTTTGAACAGATTATAGGAATCTTGAAAGCTTCTATGCCAGGGTTTCGGTATGATATAAAACTACAGAGATGATAAATTCAGTACTTTTTTGCATCTCTCTGGAAAGAAACAAATCTCGTCCTATTTTGGCCAAGGCTCTAAAAAACTTTCTAGTCCATGGAGTCCGTATAGCAATTGGCTAAAGTTGTAGGTGCATGAGGCAATTGTATTTTACCTAAAGTTATGCATGGATGGTAAGGCTACTGGGCAACAGGAAATAGTATGTATGCCATGAAAGATTCAATTTCATGATGGCACTCTTAGCCGCTGCCTATAACTTACAGTCAGCATAATAAATCAGGTTAGGTAGTCATTTCTGTCATTCTAATTTACTTCACTTGATTTCTCTACTAGATGCCACTAGGGTCATTAATTTGGTTGGTGTCCTACCTCCTTTTACTTATTTTATAAAAATCTCAACAAAATAGCATGTGACCTGAAGTGTTACTGTGGGAATTGGTCATCTTACAAATATTTAATGGATGTTTTTATATCAGATGTCACCAAATTTGACAAACAACGCAGCGACATTCTTGTTTTTTGCATTTGGTATACGGTCCCTATGGGATGGTATCACTGATGCTGATGGGTATGCATTCTTGTTTAAGTCTGTTTTCTTATCTGCAATTTCGTTTCATGCATTATCCTGGTTTTCAGGGAATCCGAACTGGCAGAGGTTGAAGCAAAAATGGTAAAGTATACAGTCTTTATTTCCCTTTTTCTCTGGTGACTTCTTTCTCACTAAGCTTTGTGGCTTTTTTAGAATGAGAAACGTAAACTAGAGAATGGAGCAGCAAGAAAGGTGTGTAATTAATAGGGTGATTGTATGGCCTAGTGTGTCTTCTGACATCTGTGATTTGATTGCAGAAGGATGAAGGGCTTAAGAAAAAGAAGATTGTTCCCACTAACTTCTTCTCACCAGTTCTTCTTGAGGTAGTGATGCATCTACTGATTATATTTAGCTCCATGGTTGTGGTTGAGCCTTAATAAATTTGTTTTATTGATCATAGGCATTTTCACTAACCTTTCTTGGGGAGTGGGGTGATCGGAGCCAGGTATAATAACTCTGCATCTGTTTTAGATTCTAACAAATTTTAACATTTCGAATTGCAATATTAGATAGCCACAATAGGATTAGCTGCACAAGAAAATGCGGCAGGAGTGGCACTTGGTGGATTCCTGTAAGTTCCACGGGAATTCCTGTTGATATTCTGTTTTTGTTCAATGATGAAAAGAATTATAGTTACAAGTTGGCTCTGTGGTATAGTGGTCATGCGCTTTGCACAGCAGCTGCTGTTTGGGGAGGCAAGCATTTGGCAGCCAAGATCTCAGAAAGGATGGTAAGGGCGATCTTGTCATCTCACTTGTCTTGTTGAAAACTTGGAGACTCATAAGCTTCACATATTTTGTAGGTCGCCCTTTCTGGAGGTGTATTATTCTTGCTTTTTGGTATACACTCTATTATTAATACAACGAATTGGGTGAAGATATGACGATGGAAGAATCCATTGTCAGATTCCAATTGATTCAAATGGCCCATGCATTTTTTCATGTAAGATATTAGACATCATGATTTTTTTTTGCACAGAGGCCAAAAATATAAAAGATGTTCCTTCAGATAACACATTATTTAATCCATTCTTGTTGAAGGCCACAGCAATGCAAAGGCAGAGGACAGTGAACTTATATTGATAGATCCATTTTATTTTGGGTCTGAAATTGAAAAAGGAAACTTATGCAGTTGATTCTGAAGTTTTGGTGGTTAGAGATTTTTTTAAACTGCTGTTCTAGTCCTTGTTCAAGAAGCTTGAATGCAGTTAATAACCTAACCTTCTTTAAAAAGATAAGAACTATGAATTAGCATTTTACTGAATTTGTATCATGGATCCACGGAAGATCAAAGTGTTATGACGTTATTCTTGGAAAATTAAAAGTGCAAATAAGCCTAGAAGTTGTCAAAGTCTCATACTTCATTGTACCAAGGCACCAAAAATGAACATATCTGGACTAGCGTTTTGAAATCCAATTCCCTGGCTGCAAAACTTGCATCAATATGTCGATGTCATCATATCATTTGCATAAGCCAACACAAGGAATATCATCTCTGATGTAAATGAAGCTAGATGATCCTTTAATGCTTGCTATACTACAGGGGACAGGAAGTGGAGGTAGTGAGGAGCTTCAAGTATCTGGGAATTGATTTCGCTGCTAACATGT